>DF244107.1:0-30670 GCA_000507305.1 Breviolum minutum Mf 1.05b.01 | reverse complement strand
TGACTCTACTTGATTCTACTTGACTCTAGTTGACTCTACTCTACTCGACTCTACTTGACTCTACTTGACTCTAGTTGACTCTACTTGATTCTACTTGACTCTAGTTGACTCTACTCTACTCGACTCTACTTGACTCTACTCTACTCTACTTGACTCTACTTGACTCTACTCGACTCTACTTGACTCTACTCTACTTGACTCTACTTGACACTACTCTACTTGACACTACTTGACTTAAACTTGACTGGGATGTCGTTCGTATATCGGAAGTTTCTCAGCTAAACTTCCTTTGATAAGCATCATGGAATAATTGGAAATGGCACTGGACCATCTCCAATAAGAATATGATGAATATGATTAAATTTAGAACATTGATTTTTTTATGAAATGTTGGGGAATATTCTACTGCAATGTATTTCGTATTCACCCTGGTGAAACATATGTCTAACCAAACATGTTTTGGGCAACACATGAAATGTCTGCAAGAAGTCCGGGCATGGAAATTCTGCCCTCAGAAACAAGAAGCCGACCTTAATAAGACCAGCCTGAAGGGGACTATGGTGGTTTAATGATGCCGTTCCTAGCGTCTCCAAGGCCTTTTTGTTTTTTTGTATGGCTCCTTCCTGAACTATGAAACTCACGACTCTTTACATTCAGCCTGTGTACTTGAAAGTAAGAACTGTCCTGTATTTGTATGTGGCAACTGTGGACATGAAGGATGCAAATAAGGTGCATCAAATTTAACTCTTTGTTGACAAAAGTTGTAGTACACTGGAAACAAATGGGCTATGATCTGGTTCATATACATACTGCTTACACCATCAACAGGTGGCATGGATACGAAAAACACTGGCTTGGAACAGGCAAGTCAACTGAACTATGGCCTCACGTGAGTATCGAAGGGTAGGAATATACCTTGAATTTCTGGGTGTAACGCCCACTATTAGGATGTACAAGAAGTTAGCATTTTTTTCGCAACTGGGTTTATCATTACCGAAGCTTCATCCCACTTATGACTTGGGTGAAATCTGACCCCTTGAAAACCATTGATCTTAGTTCTGTGGGATATCCCTATCAGGACGAAATTCCATCCCAGATTCTCGCTTCTTATGATGTCGGTGTGGCACAAAATTTCCTGAGTCAAAGAGGCAAAAGCGGAAAGCCGTGAAGGCCAAATATATACAACATATTTGATTAAGGGGTATGATGGAATCTCTATATATATATATATATATAAACAATTATACACATATAGATATATTGGTACCTAAGGTTTGCCATGAAAAGGGTGGTTTTAAAAACACTTCTTCAACCCTTGCTTCTGTTTGCTTCGTTGAGAGTTGCTTAATTGATGCCAATGAATGCAGTGACAGTCTCTTCCTTTCAGATTCCGGGGCTTCCAAATCACTTCCGGTCCAACGAACCTCCTGGTAATCTGAAGATGATTTTTAGGCCTCCTTTAGGTCCGAGGTCATTTGGATCCAAATACCAGCCATTTACATCCATTTACAGTAACTGCTGGGGAATCTTACTCCAAACAAAATTCAACTGCAGATTGGTTTGGGCCCATAAGTTTGGTTTTTGGCAGCCCATTCCCAAGCTTCACGAATTGAGTTGGGTCAACCAAATAGCCATTCCAGGTGAGCCCAAGGTTCTACCATGCATATTGCCTCGGATTGATCGAAGCAGCGTTTGATTGTTTTTCATAGACTACTAGTGCCTTTGGGTGACTATGTCACTTGTGTGATGCAAAAACAGGGTAACAAAAGGTTGCTGTAAGCGGTTGGGAACTGTTCTTTTTCATGCACTTTTAGTATAAGGATTTAGATTAAGATGCAATTGAAACAGTATAATGTCATGGGATTGCGGGCCTCTCATGCTCAAACGTGCATGAATCCAAGTCCATCCGCGAGCACTAGTAGCTCACAAATAAAAAGCATCTCATCATATCTCATCCCATTATAGTGGCTGGTTCGTCATAAGAAATGCTTCGGTGAGTCAATACAATCCCCTGTATATACATAACCAACCATCGGATTTGATTCGTGGCTGGTCGTTCTATTTTAAGACTGGGAAGCTCCGACAAAAAGTTTGAGTGTAGGTATTCATGGTATATATTCCTGCTTTCTTTGGATCCGAAAGAATTTGGTCAATCTAGTCAGATTTTTGGAAGAGTCCATGAAATCCAAAGTATATGGTAGCATTGACACATTGGGATATTCCCCCTCCCAGTAACAATAAGGGATCCATACATATCCATACTAGAAATGTAACAATTCTCGCGGTGACTGTTGCTGGGTCGGGGGCATCCCAAAGCATATCAATTAACAAAATATGATAATATAATACAATACATTGATGATGATAGAATATAATGAATGGAATATTTTGTATAAAGATAAATTGGTAAAATTACATAAGGCCACCAAATTCTTGATGTTATGTCTCTTCGGCATGCGTCCCCGAATATACTACTACTTGGGAAACTCCGTCACGTGACGCGGTCAAATCCACCCGAAAATGAAGCAACACGTTTCTTTCCATATCAACGCTAAACGTCCTTAAACGATGCTCACTGTAGAGTCCATACCGAGTAGTGGAAAGTAAAGGTTAATCCTGCTAATTTACTGATAATGTCAATTAATACAAATCATATATATATATATAATAATGCAGATATTATTACATGCATATCTATGTATATATTTTTTCCGTTGGAAAAAAACAGTCAAATAAATGCCTTCATTTTTTTATAATCAACCAGAAAAAATCGAATCACCCCAAGCCCGACCCGCCGTTGTAATTCCTACTACGATAGCCGGTCGGTCGGTCGGTCCAAGATACCATGCAGCTGCGTTTTGTGTTCCATTTCTTCCTTTGGCACAGGGTCCTGTAGTTTCAACGTCTGAGGTGAAAGGTGATCTGTGGCTACGCCCGGACCGGGACTGGAATCTGAAACCCTGCGTCCGTTGTCATAAATTCTGTAGCCGTGGCAAACATTTCAGTCTGATTCAAATCTATAATGGGGTTTGAAAGTTTCTTGGTTTCATGTATGAATGATGAGTAACTACTATCGGGTTGACTTGGTTCACAATTCCAAAATCATAACCAAAAATCATGGAGACATTCAAATTGGTTATGCATTTTGAAAACACTGAATCTTGATATTCATGATATTCTATCGAATAGCTAAACTAATTAGACCCGCCTAGCCTGGAAACCGGCATCTTTTACCGACTTTTCTCTAAGGGATTCACTTGATTTAGGAGAAACAAATCCCTATAGACATCCCAAATCTTCGATAAACTTCCTGAAACTATGATAACAGCCGCAAGGAAGCCTTCTTGCTGTTTGCCTCAATTTAGGGCTCTGGTTAACAGCTGTTCTAACGATGGTGGCTGGATGTTGATCGCCGAGATGCATCTTGGTTGAAGGCATTCTTACCTGCGGAATCTGTGTACACTCATGAGCTGTGTAACGAGTTCTGGTGTCTTCTTGATCACCAAAACTGTAACTCAGTAGTCAAGTGTTGCTTTGAAGGGCTGTTTCAAGAGGTTTAGTTTAAAGTTGTTTTTTTGCAAGGTTTTGCTTCAATTATGTTCTCGTTCTGCAACATGTTTTTCAGCAAGGGGTTACGAACCACCGGCTTGTCCCTTATCAAAACTGCATTTCTAGTTGTTTTTGTGAAACTTTCCAGGGGGTCATCGACCCCGGCTGAAAAAATCATTCAACCAAGACATCAAAACCCTTAAAAAGATTTAAAATGCGCTTTTACATTTTAAATGTTGAGACCGAATGGAAAATACATACCCTCCATGAAACAAAATAGTACCTGACACAATGGCATCCCAGAGCGATTTTTTTGTCTTCCAACCCATAATTTCAGGGGCTATGTCAGTTTCAGGGAGGGTACGTATAGGTGAATAATTCACCGAATGATCTATCAAATTGTCATTCTTCAGGCCCGAAACAATTTCTTGTTCTTTAAACAAAACAAGCCCTCGACCCAAGCAACAATTTTTTCCAGTGAGACTTGGATGAGTTTTGATCCTGCTCACCAGGGTGAAAGTCGACCACAGAACCCCCCAACGAAAAGAGTAGTTAAATCCAACAGCTAGCAAAACATGTGAAACATGTTTTTCTGAGTGTAAAAGGTTAGTCATGCATATATCACGGCTGATTGTCCATTCGTTTGGCCCGCCTGCAACATCGGCCAGGGTCCATTTGTGAATCCTTAGCCAGGTGGGTGTTGTGTCATAGTTGTTTCGTGCGTTGAGGATCCAACCCAGTCTCTACAAAAAACAAATGGAACCCACAAGTCTAGACACACAACTGAATCACAACTTTGAGTATGTACTAAGATATAACTTTGACTCAATCCGGGTCAAGTTGATTGATCAACCATTGGCCCTTCAACCTTGGGCCATCTCGCTTCGATCAAAACAACAGGGACGTCCTTTTGTGACCAAAACGTTGTTGGGAGAAATCTGCATATTTTTTTTTCTTTTGCGGATTCGCTCAAATCTCGAGCTGGACCTCATGCTGGTTCGTTGACGAGTTGATGGGGTTGTGTCATCCATGTTGTATATATGAAGCGAAAACTGTGGTACGATTGATGAACAAACTCCTGTCAATCAGTTGAAATATGTTGCTATTGGCAAATATCCATAATGCACAAATACCCATCAAAATCCCGTTGAATTCACTGCAGAAACAAATCCTTCAGCAAAATTTGTCAGCAGCATGACATCTTCAACATTGATGACATGATGACATGGCACTTCGGAATGTTTGGGTTGCAAAGGCCCCCAAACGATGCAGCCAACAAAAACGACGAGGTCTCACGATGAGAGAAACAAAAACAACAACACACTAGTCAACTCTCGCTCCCTCAAGATAGAAAATCAACAGGAAATAACAGGAACACATATATATATATACACTACGTTTACATATATATATATACACTACGTATACATATATATATATACACTACGTATACATATATATATATACATATGCACACACACACACACATGTGTTGACGTGTTTTGATAAGGCGTTCATGCTTGTCCAGGGAGAAGCAAAAAGTATGGTGAGATTCACATCCTTACATATGATTGTTAATTTAAGCCGTATACAAATACATGCTTCTACTTTCAACAATTGGCTTACTGGTTGATTGACTACAAAAGCATGAGTCACATGAGGGACTTGTCGTTGCTGCAAAAATCTGAGATGTCCGACCCCGTGGCGTTGTCATCATCTGGCAGAGTCAAGCTCAGAGGGAGAGTGTGTTTTTGTGTTACACCCCCGACATGAAACATAGACCCTGAAAAATGGTGTGGTTGGAAGACTAGTTTCCTATTGGGAAGGTAACTTTTCAGGGGCTATATTAAACTCCGGGAGGGTTCTGTAATTCTTTCATGGTCTGTTTTTAACCGAGAGTTGTGAGATGTCAGATTTGTCAGATTGCTGGTTGGTCAGTTGCATGACAAAACATGCGATCAATTCATTGCATCCATCCCCTGTGATTTCATCAAACGTGTTAGCAGTCTGATGAACCAGTTATCTTGAGACCGATGAACAGTGTGAATATCATTTGATTGGGATGTTGGAGCCAAACAAAAAAACAGCATGGATGCCTAAGATGCCAAAGGCAATCGACCCCTTTGCTGGTCTTTTGAAATGGTCATCATCTCATGTCATCTCTTGTTCATTTGCTCAGTACTAGTCAGGAAAACAAAAGAAACATTTTTGTTCGAGGAGGTTGGTGATGCATTGGTGTTGGCTATCTCCTTGACCGAAACGTTTGAATCAACCTCTTCCCCCCAACCCAAAAAATGAGAAAAAAACATCTACGGAGCAAGGCAAAAAGGATTTTGGAATGTCAGCATTTTTTTGCCGTTGTTTTTTCGAGGGTATTGCTAGGTCCGACCTGTAAAGCTCGCGTCCGTCGGGTGGGCGTCTCGGGTTTTCCGCCTCCATCGTGGAGTAGTGCTTGATGAGATCTCAACGCCTGTGTTTTAGCAGTCGTAGTGGCTGTGGCTGTTGTGCTTGTGGTATGCCGTGGTTGTTGTTGTTGTTGTTGTTGCTGTTGTTGTTGTTGTTGTTGTTGTTGTTGTTGTTGTTGTTGTTGTTGTTGTGCAGGCTTTTCGGCTTGTGCAAAGTGCCTTCATCGTTGCGAACGAACCAACAAGCGGAAGATATGATGCACTGTTGCTGGGCCCCTTTCCCCTCATGGAGTGTTTAATTATCATCCAAATTTCCGCAAACAAAAGTCATATATCCAAAGCAAAAAACGTGCGGTAGGCAAAATACTCAACACTTTCTACAAAACTACACAAAATATCTATCAGAAATATGACATCTATAAATAGATATCAAATTTAGTTGTAAGGCCGTTTCTTAGATCCACCTATATATATATATATCCTATATATCCTTACCCCCTTTTGAAGGTGTGAAGTGCTCCCTTCACCGCCCCTGCATCAGCCATGCAGCCTTGCGAGCCAGGTTCAAATGATCTAAGTGCATCTCAATGGTGCCATCCCTGCAGTCAGGGGCATGGGCAAAAAATGCTGGCAGCACTTTAAAGGAAAATGGACGATGAATACTTGCTGTTACACCGACGGGTTTTTTAGTTCCCAGGTTCCATCAACAGTAGTACTGAATACGTCCAAGTGGGAATCCATGATCAGGATCGATGTCGGTTTACGGCTAAGATGTGCTTGACAGGCAGCTAGGGGCAGCTATGTAGCGAGTTGGGGATGTAGTCAAATCAATCTGGGAAAGGTTTCCCTCAAATCATTGTGGCTAAAGATCCCATATCTTCACATCTTCAGCGCCTACTTGGACTCATGTTGCGTCATTTTTGCCGCTCCCTCACCATAATGGACAACAAAATGAGGCATGCAGCAAAAGGGATTTCTGACTAAAAATTGGCCCAAGTGATGCTCACTTGCATTTTTCAGAAGAAAAACCGCCTTTACTCTCAGTCCCGAAGTAGAAAGGGATCGGCTACACACACACACACCCTATTATTTTGAAGGGAACGTGTAGTGTTACCACCCCGCCTGACTGCTCCAGCGATGGTCACAAGACTCAGAAATATTGCAAACCTAAGAGGAGCAGTTGGTTATGCCAATGCATGGCTAGTTGGGGGGGTGTAATCTCCAGCCCTTGGGGAAAAAACATGGAAAAACATGGAAAGCAAGTCAAATTGGATCATCCCCCCCTTAGAATCCCCTTAGAAATAGAGGTCAAAATAACAAAAAATCGTTGCAAACAACCATCTAGAATCTAGATTAGCTGACGGATCAAATTCCAAAAAAGACCAAAAACAAGAAAACCTGGAGAATTCATAAGAATTCCCTTTTGAGAAGAACATTTCGAGGGAAGTTCATAATTTGTTGAAACTTTCTTTTTAGTGGCATTTTTGCAGCTACCTCTGATGAAATCATTGGGGAGGAACTGTTGAGGCCAACCTAAAGAGGCGATCAACTTCCAGTGAAACAAAACCCCTCGCGAAAGGAAAACCCATGGGAACCCCGTACCAAAAGCATGACCACATCCACATTCGCTGTTGATTCTATACCCCAGGTTTTCCCGGTTGGTCGCTGAATTTATCCCCAAGCGATGGGATTGAGATGTAGAATGTCGATCCTTTATAAGTGACCAACTCTATAGGAAGACGGGGGTTGGTGGGTTTCTACACATCGGAAAGATATGCTTCTTCAAATTGGAAATCTTCCCAAATAGCCTTGAAAAGAAACAAAATATTTGAAACCAACACCTAGATTCTATATATCCTGTGAATAAAATCCAGTTCTCGCATATTCTCTTCCCGTTTGCAGCCCTATGTGGGTCCTTCACTTCTTACTGGAGGGGTTATCCGAAAATATACACATTTTTGAGTTTAGCGGGACTAGGGCACGGTGATCTTGCATAGAGTTCAGGTGACGGTGAAACTTAGTGGGGAAAAATCTTCCGGAAATCATGAAACACATCACCACACACCTAGTGCAAACATCTATTCAACAAAAAGAAATGCATACCAGTAGTGTAACAAGGTTTTGTGGATTTACATATCACACAAGGCAAAAACAACTCAGTATCTAATACTTCAAATTTACTTCCCCGAAAACATCCCCTGAAAAATGCTGGTTGGAAGACGATATTCCATTTGAAATGGTCCTCAGGTGATATGTTCATTTTCGAAGGGAATGTTAAGCAGGTACTCAGAGTCCACCTTCAGGATAGGAAGGTGTCTGGCTAGAAACAGGTATCTTCCAGACATCAATTGTCAGGTGTTATGTCTTCAGAGTAGGAAACGAAGATTCATCTGATTCCTGCATGTTACTATGACACCTCCACCCTGACATCACAGCTGATAGGGCCATGAGACATGAAGACTTGTAGTCCAAGTGAAACCTGTAAGTTGCACACAAGGTGAGAGCTGGGCGGGTATAGGATCTCCATGATTTTTCTTGTGGCTTGTTTCTTCACTAGGTTCCGGAATTCCAGGTTTGATAGAGTTCCAATGGGATGCTTCCCGCACTATTCCAGCAAAGAGTGAAGCTTGAACCACGGATCGTCAAGACCTTTACATGTGATCCTGGTCACACACACACACAGCATGATGAATGAGATTCACATCACTGATTGAATTCTCATCATGGGGGATTTCAGAACACCTGTTGAAGAAGGGATATACACATATACTGTATATCGAACTCAATTAATATAGGTGTCTTTTTTCTGATGTGAAACTTTAACAACATTGAGTGCTCATTGCTGTGCCAGTTGTTTCATACGGACTCCCCCAGTTGGCTGCATGGTGCCTATGCCTTTTACAAATCCTATCCTGTTTAGTAAATCTATGGAGTTTTTAATCCCAAAAATCAAGCGTGTTTCGTGGATCCAGTGGCAATGGCTCAAAAATGGGCTACTTACTTCACACACCAGAGATTTGGGAATGTGACACTTTTCTTTGATTCCTATGATCCATTCTTGGGGTCATTTTCAGCCATAGCTCCTATTTTTTTCAGTAGGACCATGTCACCTCCATGGGTGCCCTGCCATATATCCGGCTATAAAATCAATTCAAACAATGCTTGGTTTGTTATGTAGTATTTTTATGGTTGGTGATTAAGCCTATACCAGGAATACCCAAGCGACATATTAGATACCTACATAAGCTACATATATAAGCTAAAAATCTGCTGAATGGACCCCAGGAACTTAGCGAAGCCAATCGCTCCCGCGAACTCCAAACTTTGCTCCCCAAACTTTGCCCTCCTCCAACATACTTAGAGAGTGTTTTTTTTTAGAATCTTCAAATGAAAACCACACAACATTAATTGACCATTTTCTCGGCTTTGACATACTTTGACAATATGTTATCACTTATATACCCCACTCAAGTTGTGAACATGAGCATGAAGAAAATGTTGGTTGGAAAACTAGTCATGGAAGGGGCCTATAGATTCCCAACCCTACTCACTCGGTGTGAACCCACCGGTTTGTTCAACCAGGCCACAAAGATTCCTGACAAACCACGGACAAATGAGTGTTGCCCCAAATTGGGGAAACAACTTGAGCCCAGCAAAGTCACAAAAAAGCGAGCGTCGTGGGGGGTCCTGTTTTGACAGGGCAGGTGTCCTGTAGATATCCCTATATACCTACCATGGAAAACCGTTGCATTTTCTAAATTTAAAAATCGGATGGCGCATCTGTGACCCCCAAAAAGGCTCTCATTCTTAGTAGGAGATCCCTATAATAACTTGCCACCAGCATGCTGAACATCCCAGAATATTTCTATGTCAAGATGGTAGATGCTGCAGCTCCCACGTCTTGGTTTGAGGTCGATAATACATGTCAATCATCAATCTCCTTGCCCAAAGAAACACCATTCCACGCCCGAATTCTGAGAACTTTCGGGGAGAATGGGTTATCAACTGAGTGTTAAAACAATGACCTCAACAA
This sequence comes from Breviolum minutum Mf 1.05b.01, assembly GCA_000507305.1. NCBI lineage: Eukaryota > Dinophyceae > Suessiales > Symbiodiniaceae > Breviolum > Breviolum minutum. The sequence continues at coordinate 20,683 of DF244107.1, read as the reverse complement.
TGCTTTGGCAAATCTATGGTACCAGTCCCAGCAAACAAGAAAAAACATACACTAACTTTACTGCGTAAAGTACAAACCTAGGAGGCTGTGAATCAAGTCATGTTGAAAGGAGTCATTTGACTTGTATAATGAGGTGAACGTGAACAAGAATAGAACAAAAATGTTTAGAGTTTAGAGCAATGCCGCCGAGCTCGTGTCATCAAAGGACATGAACTTGGGGTCAACAAAATCTGTGTCTTTGATGACTAATTCCTTGCAGTTATCACTGCGCGAATGCGCGAATGATCAAAATCAGGATGTCAGTCTAGGACCGCCACAATCGATGCTTTCTTAAGATCTACCCCCCTGAAAACTAGCATGTCACCTGAAATCAATGGTTGGAAGTTGGAAGATGTATTTTCCTATTGAAATAGTCCCTTTTCCGAGGACATGTTAATTTTCAGGGTGTAAAAATTGAATCATCATGAGTCATCCAGCTCTTTGGGGTCTCTAATCCTTGATCCTATGCTGCTAATCCTTGATCCTATGCTGTGTGCCCCAGCCATCAGCGTTACCGTTTTCTTTTTCAACGTGCTTTTTAATGAACCTGGCTTTCCTAATGAATACTCTGTGTCTGGAATATTCACCTACATTTAGCATCATTTACCTTGTTCTTATGGTAAATGTAGGTTCCACAGAGTTCAGTCCCATTTAGATTATAGCAGGGTTTCATCCATCAAATCCCTTGCGCACAAAATATCCTCACAGCTCCACGAATTTCCCTGGCCGTTGGGGGTCGATGCATCACCTTCCAAGTTTCAGATTGCAAGCAGCACGGCAGCTGCGGTACTCCACAGAATCCTTGAGGACGTTTTGGTTTGAGGACTTTTTGGTCCGTGGAGTACCTGTTTCGACTGTGCTTAATTGGGGAGGTGAAACAAATACCTCGTTAAAAAGTTTTTGGATGGCCAATGGAATGGATAAATATGATAAATGATATTGCAGTATTCCATGTGGTAATTGCGGCTGACGTGACACTTACAGTAAGTACCCTGTATGAAAGAGCCTGGAGGAAATTTTCTCACATTGGGTATCTGATCTAGCCCGTCCAGGAGCTAATCTCACCTGTTGCATTTTGAGAGTTAAATTGCTCTGGAAGATATAGAGAAAGCTACAAAAACAAAAACACTTTGTACATAGAGTAACAGCATTCAAAATGGCAAAGCATATCTGATATACACAATTTACATGTATACATCGGCCTCAAAAACCGACATGTAGATACAAAGTACATATTCAAGTCTGTAATACATGAATACCGCTATTATACAATACCTTCTTGCTCATGCGCTACTATCAAGACCACACCTATAAATATATAAACGTATATACAAAACGGTTTTCATATTTGCCTATACTATCACACATATTAAAACATATATATACATATCTACATATGAGTGTATGTATGTATGTATGTATGTATGTATGTATGTTCGTTCGTTCGTTCGTTCGTTCGTTCGTTCGTTCGTTCGTTCGTTCGTTCGTTCGTTCGTTCGTTCGTTCGTTCGTTCGTTCGTTCGTTCGTTCGTTCGTTCGTTCGTTCGTTCGTTCGTTCGTTCGTTCGTTCGTTCGTTCGTTCGTTCGTTCGTTCGTTCGTTCGTTCGTTCGTTCGTTCGTTCGTTCGTTCGTTCGTTCGTTCGTTCGTNCGTCGTCGTCGTCGTCGTCGTCGTCGTCGTCGTCCGTCCGTCCGTCCGTCCGTCCGTCCGTCCGTGCGTGCGTGCGTTCGTTCGTTCGTTCGTTCGTTCGTTCGTTCGTTCGTTCGTTCGTTCGTTCGTTTGTTTGTTTTTTGTTTTTTTTGCATGTATGATTCAATGCCTTCTTGCGAATGCCCTACCATCTAGACCAAACCTATATACCACTTCGGTACCAAAACCGAAGCTTGAATATAAAAATAACCTTCTGGAAAACCCTTCTCCTTCACCCCCTACACACGTCCTGAAGAGAGATCGCCTGAGTATAGTTCTTCAGCGCCTCTTCGTAGTCTTCATTGACATACAGCACCTTAAAGAGAGCAACAAAAAGCAACAATTCATCAACAGTATATATATATAATGTATATATACATCTCCAAAAATAGAACAATCTTAAGATAAATAGAGTATATAGAGTCACTGGGTACCCCGAAAGTGCTAAAATATATTGAAAAAAGCCACAGAACCTTTCCCTATCTACCATTGTTGGTCTCCATGTTTGCGTTTCTGGGGGTACTGCTGGTGGGAAAAACCCGAGAGCAGCAAATTCTTTGTGCAAGATTTCAATCATCAGCAGCATCACTTGGAATGTACGTATCTCAAAATGCAGAACTACTCAATTTTCGGAAGCTTCTTTGGAATGAACGGTATATTATTTCACTGGCATTCTGGGACTCAAGATGCATCGGATTCTGGTAAAAGGTGGCTGGTTTTTCATAAATGCCACGAGGCAATACTTGATTTTCTTCACAAGCGTGCATGGCTTGGCGGCTTGGTACATCTGCCGGATGTCATTCGGGGGTATCGGATACCACCCATTCTCAGGCACGAACATTGGCTATCCCAAACGCATTCGCTGCTTCTGTCATTGCTCTTTTGAGCTGCCCCCCCCACTGTGCCGCCCGCCAGTTGCTGCGGACCCAAACTCAGAAGGAGCAGCTGGTGGTTTTCAACCCACTTCAACTCCCTCAGTAAAAAACATCTTTCATCAAATCGAATCATAAGGTCCCACAAAAGTGTTCCCAAAAATTCCATCACCCAAAAAAACTGAGAGGAATCTCAAGGTGAAAACTCTTACCCTCCAGGAAGCAAAGGTCCGGTGCAACGCAGTAGGTCAACCAACACATCGGGAACGTTAAAAACGTCTCTAGCAAAACGCCTAGGCATATTGAAAGGGAAAAGCATGGATAACCCGTTGGCAAAGTGGCCATGTATATAGTTGTTCCCTTTGATATCTCCCCTGGCCTTTAAAATCCATATTTGGATATATTTAGTACATGAATACTGTCGCAAGAGTAACCGCCTTTTCCGTTGCCTGATATATATCTAAATAATTCTAAATATGTATATATACACACGTGTCAATAATAAATGTGTAGAATATGTAGTTGGTGGTTTCATCTACTCAGCTCACTCAGCCAAAGTGTCTTTCCTAAAAGATATAGAATCTCAAGCGGTTGCAAGGTTAGCCACTGGCTAAGTCATTCAAAATGGAACATACACAGGAAGCCCCACCAATGTACATGCACAGGAGAACGACATAAACAGTTATATTTACACGCAGGTTTCTAGAATGTATATTTAGTATACATATTTAGATAAACAAAGTATGCATATTTAGTATATCTAGGTTTACAGATTTAGTATATTCTAAACATACTGTAAAAAAGTGTGCATATTTATGTAGTCAGTATGCATATAATCTATATTAATCTATAATGAATGTTACGTATGTTACTTCTATTTTCAACAATATTGAAAAACGTGAAGGAACAAGAATATATAAATACAAATACAGATACATATCAATATTAAGATACATTGGATGGATGGATGGATGGATGGATGGATGGATGGATGGATGGATGGATGGATGAATGTTTGGACAAAGAGAGAAAGGAAAGAGAGACAGGTCGAGAGAGAGCTAGATATGATAAACAAATATAATCAGGCTAGATCAACAAGTTTAAATAAACAAATAGATTGGGCATCAAATAGATTGATTCGGCAAGTAAAATCTTAGAGACGAAACAAACAGAAAACCATCTCTTTTGAATGTGTAAACCACGTCAAACAATCATGGTGCGTTAGTCCTATGTTACCTGTCATTTGGTTGTACGTCCCTCTCCAAGATTCCCTCGCGTTTTTTCAACTCAACCGCTGGCTGCCTCAATCGCCACAAGTTCTTAGACCATCCCAACCATTGGGTTTCCGGAAGCACACGTTCTTAAAACCATCTTAAACCCGTATTTCGGGAGGCTACTGTTATGGGAGGTTAAGGGCTAAAAGAAACTGGTCGGGTGATGGGCAACTGGTGACATCATCTCTTCTACGCCGCCTCATGCGCGGTAAGGTCCAACGCCTGGGCCTGTTCAGATGCGGCAACGGATTTTTCGTGGCCACGTTTGACATGACCAGTCCATCAACCCCAACTGTATCAATGGGGCTATTGTCAAACCCTTGTTCTGGTTCAACCTTATTTTGGGGGTACATTAAGGGGTGTACTATGGTTGACTTGGTCTTTTGATTTTGCGTTGTCGGGTGGGAACAGGAAAGGAAATTTGCTTCTTTCAGTTTCTTCAGCTGCTAATTGCAGTGATGGTATTAGGTCTCACAGGCTTCACTCTGAATAAATCTGTAAAACCTTAAAATATTATTGAAAAAATGGCGCTGCATCGGGGCGTGCTGGCTTTTTGGAATTCAGTTGGGGTATTCCAGACTTCTCCGATTTTCCATTGAGACATACAGTTCAGATATGCTCGCTGGCAAAAGTTGGGTACAAACAAGTTTGGGAGGGGTTTTAAGGGGCACCCCACTATTTTTGGTTCTCAACTCTTTGGACAAGGGGAATCAATGAACACAAGCTGCACAACAAGCAAACATGGTGTTTTCCAAGGAGGAAGTTAGTAGAAATTGATATACACAAATTGCTCAAGTACACTACAAAAATAGATGTGCCTAGGCTGGTGGTAGCTTCTGAAATCGCACCAAAAAAACATGTACAGTACTTATTCCTGTAGATACTATCAAGCTCCCAACTCCATTGTGCTCGCGGGACTTTCTCCATCCTGGACCCAAAAAACAAAGGCCTAGAGGGTCAAACGACAAAACCGTTATCTAGCGAGCATTTCCTGCTACCCAGACTCTCCCAAACGGACCCCAACCCCTTGAAACGCCGAAAATTCCGCGTCCAAAAAAAAAGAACATTCTCCCTTGTACAGGGCCCTGAGGCGTTTTTTTGTCACGGGACTGTGGCATCTCCTTTAGCTTGAACACTTTTTGTGTCCAAACACACGCAAACGTTTTAAGACAAATGCAACGAGTCCGAGCAATGCTAGGGATTAAAGCCTTGTTCAAATCGGCCATGAGTCTCCGTAGTGGAATTTGCACGAAGTGCGGCTGGGCACCACATTCTTACCAGGACCGTTGCTCAAAGGAGCCAACGTGCATGGGATGTACCCTTCATAGATCACAATTAATTTCAAGGCTGCAGGCACACTCCATCAAAACATTGAACTTTTAGCAGGAAAGAAGCTTTCACATGGGCGGTTCTACCATTGTCAATAAGCGAAGGTAATTTTTCTGCTTGGTTCATGCATATGGGAGATATTAAAAGGTTGCTCCTCATACTCACCCTTTGTTGGTGGCTGAAATCATCATCGGCCTTCATATTAAGTGAGTGAAATGTAATGGAATGTAAGGCTGCAGCTTTCCTGGATTTTCCTGAAATGTTGGGTCAAATTTTGAGAGGTTTCACTAAACTCAGAAGTCAATGTCACGTCATACTTTGCACAGAAAAACAACTCCATGCTGAATGAGGTACTCAGGAAATTATTTTTGGAGAATTGATAAGTCCTAGACCACAAAAATTGACCTTTCCTTTTTGGGTTGTAATGAAAACTGCCATGTTGCTGAATTGACATATATTCACTTGTTTGAAGATATACATGTGTATATATTATACATTTACCTCTCTCTTCTAATTGTTGATTTCAAAGCCGTCATTTCAGTCTAAGTCAAAGCAACTATATTCTCCATTATTGGCTATAGAAAGGTTTTACAAGCACCTGCTGGTAACTGATGGTCCGCTTGGTATGATGTCTGTGGGATTCAAGGTGATCTACAGCTTCGGGAAAAAAGGTTTGTTGATGGCTGGCAAAACCATGCCTATAGTTTCTAGATTTTGCAATACATCAACTCTCTCATGATCCAGTTTCCAATATTTTCCAGCCCTTGCTATGTTAATTACTTGTACTTCATTTTCTTACATGTTGCTTAAGGGATCCCCTGCCCCCCAGGGCTTCTTTCGTGCCAGTGTGACGACACCCGGGCTGTGACTCAAAATTGGACGTCAAACGTGACGTCCGGATAGATTCAATTTCCACGCAACAGAATGAATCCTTCAAATCTGGATTTTTCCGAATATATAAATGAAATACTGAAAGGTGAAAAAGTATGGTAGAACTCGTGCAGTTCTTATTTTTGTAGCCTCATTTCGAGCCATGGCCCAACCAGGGAGACAAGTTTGTGTTGCCATCCCAGGAGGATGGAGATGTACAATGTACAAATTAAACAATGACACGTCGCGAATCTCAGTTAGGTTCATTGAGGTCCTCCTGGATCAAAGGTGTCCACAATGGGTGCTCTTGGATTATGGGATTCCTTGAATCAAGCGTATCTTTGAGGAAGGTGCCTGGGATTTTTCCCATATTTTTCCAAAATCGTCCCCAGTTCCGACTCGCAACAAGGTTGCCTTTCAAATGTCTCTTTGGAAACCGGAAACCATAGGAAAATCGTTTATCGGATTCAACAGTAACGTTACCCCCTAAGGCCTACCCCAACAGCTATGTGGCAACAAACCTTCCGAAGTTGAGTTTCTTCCCACCTAGGAAGCAGGGTACAAGGATTTTTCAATTGTGTCAGCACTTGCAGGTTTCCCAAATCAAAGTACAAAGCAAAAACGGGGACTCCGTGCAGCTTCTGGTGTTGTCCCAGGGCGGCAGTGTCCCACCAATAAAAAGGGGTTGTTGTGGCTTCTTTAAAAGGAAGGATGCACACAATACCATCTAAATCCATCAAGTAAATATGGAAATTCAATCAAAATCACCAGGTTCCAATAGGACATACTTCTCATTCACGATTTTCATTTTCTCGGCTCTGTGATATGTTTTATGCTGACTTGACAGATGACCCAACGAGATGACTTGAATAGTGATATGGTTTGAACATCATCCAAAAGGCGCCGGAGGGCTGTAGCCTCCTCCATGATGATGTGATCAAAATATCTCCAGGCTTCATGACGCATCCTGATGCGTGGATTCCACCCAAAGTGAAAGCGCGGCAGGTTGAATGTGCATTTCAGGATGCTGGGATGTTTAAAGTTGAAAGTTAGGATGTATGGTCAGTAGCCATGGGATAAAGTCATCAATTGATAGAAGCACTCACAGGAATCTTTGCCAACCCCCACCCAATATCACCTGCACCGAGAAATGGCGGAGCTTCTTTAGGGAGACTTCTAACCATACTGGCCGGTAATGTCTTTTGAAGGCCTTTCCCCAATAGCTGGCCTTCTTTTCACCACATCCCTTCAAAAGGGCCCGTATTTCTTGAAAAAAATGGACAGTCATGCTTGGATGATGCAGGCCCCACAGATTGAAAGTGAGAAATGGCTAACATCACTCCATTGACGAACCACTTACTGATATCATATCAGATGATCATCCAAGTGAGGCATTCCATTACTTATACTGTATACTGGTTGGTGAAGAGGATCCTTAAAGATCCTTACCATGCTTTCAAATACCATATTGACATTGGATTTAACTGACTATCTATGGTATCCCCATGGTTACAACCCCACCAAACCACCCAGAAAAGCTTCGCTCTTTGCACAAAACTAGCCTCACGTATGCTATTGGTATGTTACCTCCTCCAAAACTACCATGGCACCCGAAAATCACCTGCTAGTTGGTGGTTTCAACCCCTTTGAAAAATATTAGTCAAAATGAGAATCTTCCCCAAATAGGGGTGAAAATAAACAATTTTTGAAACCACCACCCAGCCTGGTTGAAAAGGCAAATCACCTTCCCAACCTCCATTTTTGGGGTTCCAGCCCTTCGTTTTCGGCAGAAGGTTCCCCCTGCCGCCTGGATCGGTGTGGCAATCTGGCCAGAAGCAAAGCCAGCATGGAACCAACCAAGGCAGGATGTAACTTGGCCTCGGGGTGTTCAAACGTAACAATTGCCTCGCAGTTTGGCATTTTTTTTTTGAGAATAAACTGGACCATCTGGACGATGATCTGTGGACAAAAATTGTTGGACCAGAAGCTTGGCTGCTTTGAAATGACAAGGTCACGACGAATAAACTTGCATCTGTTTAATCGCCTTAAGAACTTGAACTCTGGCATGTCTTCCAAACTGCTTGAAACTCCCTTGCATTTTGGGGGTAACTTTTGGCTAAAATTCAGGCCATCCCAAAGAAGTGTCATAAAGTTGATGAAGTGAGTTATGTCCAAAAAATAATTTGAACACCCAAGATGGGCCACTATAAAACATCTATAAACAAAGAAACCAACCTGAAATAGAATCCAAATGAATCCCCAAGATTTCTTGTGCTGGCTCGTTGGTGAAACCAGCAAAAACAAACTTAAGCCTACCATACTCCATCTTGGAATAGGCAGAATTAGTAGGTTATATGGAACAATCATGCACTGAATTTCAAGTTGTAAATGGTGTATGACTGTATGTATACACATATGTATAAATATATCTTCATGTAAGGGCTGGTGTAGGTAATTCCCTTAACATTTCAGGATGGTTCTAAGCATTTATCGGTACCTTGTGGGGCAATGAACTAGTGAAAAGCAGACCTGCCAGTTCAGATCACAAGAACATTCCGGCCTGTGGAAGAGTGGTGTTGGAGAATAGCAGCAAGCACAATAAAATGACGCTTCTCCTCAGGAAAAACAAAACATATAAGGCAACCGGCAACCTACCCTCCATTCAACCAACATGAGCGCCGACAAAACCCCTACTATTTCAACCAAACAAACATCTACATCTTCATTCATAATTCCTAGTCCTTTTTCTAGGCACCTTTCTTTGTGTACCTGAGTGTGCCTCCTGTACTGCGCGCTCCCCCATATCAGACATAGGTGGAATCTGGAATTAACCTAAAGGTTCAGCTATGAAAAAATTCAACCATCATTTCTCAATCAACGTGGACTTCCCAGGAAGAATATGGTAGGGATATTCTGGCTAGGTTGATTTCGCTCACCTCTCGGTGGGGTCAACTGCGTCATTTGTTCTCAAACTACACTAAAGGTGACCGAAATTTCCCATGAGCGACAAGCGACTGGGGAAAAATTAGAAGTCGATTCACCCATCATATTTCGGATTACACCGCCGAATTAAAAACATGGATACCTGAAATAATGGCATGGAAAATGCACTTTCTTTCAAATATGGCTGTTTGGGGTATCCATGTTAAATTTCGAGGGGGGGGGGTACAAACAAATTCAAACAGGAGGTGCTACTGGTCATTAAACTAAAGAGTTGTCAACCACCTGCGCAATAAATTGCAATAAGGCGCATACATACTTATTTCTTGCGGGATTGTTTCACATCAGGGGGCCCACACCACCTCATCAACGGCCCCATTTTTTTGACAAAAAATCAAGCTAAGGTAAGCATCGTCACATCACCCAGCAAACGCACGTCACGCATATAGATCTCATAGAGGGCAAACATGTCCGGATTCAGTGGAAACGGTGGCTCATAGGCCGAAACATCGCACCTCGCTTCTTAGGTGTGAAGGCACAAGGCACATTCTGAAACTGAGTTTTTCTTCTTGGGAAAACATCGAAGCAACCTAGGGGTCACTGGAAACCACTTACCACTCAACAATGGATGTAAATACATCTGTGATCCCAACCATTTGATTTCCAAACCAACCAAACGGGACATACTAAAGACAGGATTGGATTTGCTGGAGGTTTGGCAGTTGAGCCTTTTCTGTGTACATCCACAAGAGGGGAAATCCCCCTCATACAGGATTCATTTTTGACCCATACTATGTTTGGCCCGTTGATTCGCCCCAAGAAGAAATAAAGCAATTCCTGCAAATATGGGTACCCAAAAAAAGTCATACTGTACGTGACATGTTCAAAGGAATTGCCTTTTCCAACGCATAATTTCTCTTAAAATCACCTGGAACCGGAAATAGCTAGACTAGTCCCTTCCAAAGGGGCTATCTTGGTTTTGGAGGGTGTGCATTTGACATTTGAAGGTTTTCCTTTTCAATTTTTGGGGCTCCTTACACGTTCATCCCAAGAAAACCGACGTCCAACACTCCTCCATCTTCCCAACGAATATTAGGAATCCAAGTCGCAAATGAAGGATCAAAAGTATCATCCTCAAACAGTGTGATTTTGGAGAATTTGCCCCTGCCAGATTGATTCCTTCCTTAAAAAGACATTAGTCACCATAAAGGAAAACTCATCGTAAAATCTCCAATCCAAAGAATGAGCAGGGCTGTCAATGAACTGAAAAACTCCAATCCAAAGATACATAACAAATATTAATATGGAAGGTCAAAGAACTCAATGTTCAGTTTACTTACAATCAAGTCTTCTTGAGTGAAATTTGAGTATAAACAATCCTGTTCTCAACATAATCTCCTTTCATGTGAGAACCAAAAAATCATTCTTATACTATCAGTCGTAGGTGGCATGAGCGTGAGCTTCCTTTCATAAATGGAAAATGGCGGAAATCAACCAACTGCCATAAGGGTGGGATTATAACATCTCAGGGATAAAAAAGAAGTACCCCTCCCGAAAAGAAAATGAAAACCTTTGCACCCGTACCTGTTAAATGGAATTCTATTTTGAAGTAGCATGCTGATTCCTTTTTGCAGGGATGCAAAATTTTTCGTCAAAGAAGGATGGCTGGGCAAACCGCTCCTATTTGAGCTTGGTTTATACAAGCCAAGCTAGTGACCTTCCCCTGTCGAGACGGCAGCTAGCCATGTCATGTTGACCTCTTCATGGCAATAATCAGGTTGCGTTTAACCATCAGGAATGTACAGTACCCTGTCAAAAGTGCGATGGTCGACTACTTACTTTGACTCGTTAGCCGCAGTATCTCAGAAATTTGAAAAGTGACAAAAGCACTTTACCATCCTATACATACACACGCACGCTGAAGAACATGAACAGAAACGTGTTGGAATGAAAGTCCTCTGCAAACAACCGGGATGTTTGATTCTTCTCTTTTGAACGCTCTTCTGCGTAAAAGCAACATGTCCATGGAACAAAACCATCGAATTACAGTTGTTTCACCAAAAGGATGAGGATCTTATAGGCAAAATAAGCAGGTAATACCACACTGGCAATGATCAAACCTGCTGGTTGCATACCTCGATTGGAAGAAGTTGGAGGATTGGGCAGGTGCATAGCAATGGAGGTTTCTTGAGGGTGGGGGATCCCCTTACATAAGCCATTTCTGTAGATATGTACAAAAAATATTAGAAATAAACAACCAACACATAATCTCATGCATATACTGGAAAATGCAGCTTTTGTCCTGAAGCCTTTATAGGGAAAGCGACATGTCTGCAAAATATTTGAATCCAGGCACATTGATCTGGACACTTGACACCCGTGGAATACATCCAAAAAAACTTCGCACAAATCTGCACCGTAGACCTTCCATGACCTTCCAAGACTCGGAAACATATCAGGTAGGTAGGTAATTGCCCACAGTTGTTCAACACAAATATGAGTCAAAAAATGTTCCCCCAAGGTTCAGGAAACAAAATATAGAACAAAAAACATCTTTGAAATAAGTGGTGAAAAACATCTAGTGTGTGAAGACTAATTCACATCTTGAACCTAACCTTGAAGTAAAGGGGCTGCCTCTCTATGACAGGTACCCCTTGTGCCAGGGGCCCAGTCTGTATCCCAATGCTTTATTTTGGACTTAGTTTTCCATGCAGCTCCAAGGTTTGAGGTAAGTTCTTCAAGTATAGATAACTTGAAGATACCATCAAGATGGTAAACTAACAGGTCGCCACGAAAAAAACTGTTAGTAAGCCATTTTTCTTTGGTTAAACACCATCAACATTGTGGTGTTTAAGGTGGGTGGTTGTTCCTTTCTAAGGAAAGATCAAGTGGGTCCCAAGATTCCCCCACTAATCCAGTGAAAATGACCAAGGTGCCACACAACCAACGTGCCACACAGAATTCAGACTTACAGAAGCCACGACATGTCCTGCGGCTGGCAGGCGTTGGGGATCACCCCGCCTTGAAGAAACCAACCAAAGGTCTATCACAGATATAGTTAGCATAGGAAATATATCAACTTGATTGAAGAGACTACAGAATAAACAATACTTCAACATAGATAGAATCTCCCAAAGTAATGGGAACGTTGGAACATGTCAGTTTCTAGGAATCTAAGGCCCCCCCCTCTTTCTGCACTTCGTGATTTTACGAGCTGCGGTGGAAGCCTAGCTGAATTTTTGAACCCGGCAAAAAGACATAGAAATCATAAACATAAAAACATAAACCTCCCGAGCAAATGCAGCTTGACTGTACCAGTGACAGAAATTGACTACCATTCTCCCTTATTAGGGTCTCGCATATTTCCAACAGCGGCTTGCTAGATGGTGGTAACCACCATCTAGCAAGCCGCTGTTGGGTTGGGTCACCCTTTTGAAACAAATGTGAGTCAACATAGAACGAATAAATAGTGGTGAACAAAACAAAAAACATTGAAACTAGGATTCCCACCAAGATCAATGAGTAAAAAAAAGTCCTTTCCCAAGCCAGCTGCATGCGCGGCTGTGGAAGCAAAATCGCCCGGTCCCAACGTCCTGCCATGGATATAGAAGTGAAAGCGCCAGGAAAAAGCCAAGCCAGGCAACCACAAGGAGAACAATAAAGGCAACAATCCTGTAACATTGCCCGTGAGCATCATCACCACCTCAGTGAAGGAGCCCGAGGTTGTTTGTTGTCTTTGATCGTCTTCTTCTTCTTCCTCTTCTTCTTATTGTTTCTGTTGTTGCTTCTTCTGCTGGTGGTGGTGGTAGTGTTGGTGGCGGCTTCGTGTCTGGTATGGAAATAGAACAAATGGAGATTGTGGTGACGTGGATGTTTTTTTTTCCGGAAGGTGCTGTTTTTTCTCCGCACTCCTGAAAGATGCTGATGAATGGAAGGAACTTGTTTGGATGGGGAATCACCAACAAAAGTCTGAGTTGTTGCCTTGTAAATTCAAGTCACCCCAAATGTATACGGCGTATGTTCTTGGACGACCTAACCCCCCTCCTAAAACCACGTTTGTAGCCTTGCATCTTCAGGTTGGCTTTTACATTTTATACAGTCACCAGCTGATACGTTTCAGCGAATCTGGAGTTGACTACCCCCGCCGAAATTTAACATAGAGACCTAAAATGATGTTTTTTTTTCAAATGTATCACCGTTAAAATATGCTTGTGTTGGGTATCCATGTGTGTTTTTGTGGGAATAGGTACTCACTTTTTACGAGGTTTTTGTTAAAGACATCCCAGGTCAAAAAATTGAGAGATTATCCAGCCCTCAACTTCTGATTTGCTGTTCTTCAAAATAATTCCTTGAAAAAAACAAAAGGCTGATCATTGGGACACGTATATAGAAACGAACACCGTGATTGCCAAATTTGGATATGTATGTTGAATATAAGTGTAATTATATATGTTTATATAAATCATCAGATTCAATTAGGTTTAAAATCCAAGCAATTCGAGGTGAATGCAAACCATGTTTGGAAACACAACTGGGAAAAAAACAAGGTGCTCACATTGAAGGACTAAATGAGCAGCTGCAAAAAAAAACGAATCTGCAGTCCTGATGCTTCTTCGTGTGTAGTCAGATCCTGATGATCATGGAATGGTCTCTTCCTCAAGAGGGATTGTTTTTTTTTCAAAACTAGCGGCCTACTAACAATACCTAGCTAAATCTCCCAACAAAATGTTGGAGGTTTTTGGAGGGGGGGTGGGCCTGCCAGTTAAAGACAAACCACCACCATTGCATTTGGTGCAATCAGGGAACAAGCCAAAGGCTAGAAGCGGTAGAGAAAAGGTCGCTGAGCCAATACAAGCACAGCACCAGTGTGGTCCGCACAAGTCCTGGCACAAATGCTGGAGAAAAACGACGCGTTAGAGGGAGTTCCTGAAGAGGAACATGATGTTTCCCTAGCAATCACTCCACAGCATAGGGTTTGTGAAACAGACCCAAATCTCTACACCAATTGGAAGTCCAAGCCGACCAAACTTTGCCCCATGAGTATAAGGAAGACTCTGAAAATGGAACAGTCAAGACATTTTGTTGTACAAAACAACATGTATCTCCCAACTTGTGCTCAAAAATAACCGTTGGTGTCCAACTAAAATGACTTGGTGGTTGACCCACCCTTTTCGAAACATGTTTAAATGTGTTCATCCACCCCCCTGTGGGATGATTTCCCTTTGAGTGAAGCTATCCAGCCTCAAGCACTGATGTTTAGGGCCAAGAATCCAAGAACCGGAAGTTGATTTTCATATACCATTTCACCAGTCACCAGGGATTTCCCCAAAATGAAGCGATGTTTTTGAGGTTTCGACTGGTGGCGACGACTCAGTACATGTCACAAACACATATCATATACATATGTACACATATGTCGCAACATATATACATATGATTAAAATTGATTAAATAAATGTTAATCTGACAAACTGAAAATAGAATATATGCATATATTATATAAAATTATACTTGAATGTGATGAGCTGTCTGTCAAATCAGTATAAGTGTAACTTGGAATGGGTGTATGACTTTGGAGTGTATCGAATTACAACTATAACCTATAACCTCTCATACTTCGTGTTTGGACCGGGAGTATGACCTTAGAATGTTCCCCAAAACCAGTGACACGTGCTGAAAGTGAAAGTTGATCATAGTTTTTTCTAAATTCAACTCAGAACAAGAAACTATCTTTGTAAGCTATACCCTCCTGGAAACTAACATATCCCCACCTTAGAAGATGATTTTCCTTTTCCCAAGGTGGGATATGTATGGATATGTTAGTTCCTTGGAGGGTAATGATTCAGCCACCTAAATGTTCAGCACATGTTTGGAGTTTGGAATGGTTTCCTTACGTTCATCACATCCTCCAAGTGAGGTCCCGTTGAGGTCGTCATATGCCACAAACAACTCCCCTCGGAATTTATGGATTCGAGACTCCAATGTAGCTGGAAAGACAACGTACGAGGTCCATCCCGGATGTTCCTTCCTGAAAATTCCTCTCCTCCCATTATTCGCATTAGTCATTAGTTGAATGGGAAAAAACATACTGACAGTACATATATCCACCTCAAGACTTCACCAGTGGTTCAAGCCGTATATTTGGCTGCCCTCACCACTTCAAGCACCCCGAAACCCGCCGGCAGAATCATCTTCCGCCTTGAAGGTCAGCTCCGTGGCAACATTGCTGACGCTTGCATCCTCCCAAATGCGAATGAAATTCGCCTGTGACCCAAAAATCTAAAGTCATCAAACCTCAGCTCCCCGAAACAATGGGATGTTCTGGTGGAGTGCTTCCAAGTTGGATTCGTTCGGAAAACTGTGTGTTGCTCATCTAAAAGTGGGGCCGAGTGTTCATTGGGGTGTAATTATCTAGGGATGTACGGTTTTCCAAGCCAGGATCTTTTCGGAAAGTCTCCTGCAACAGCAGGCCTGTGGACTGGGCCTTCGGATCCATTCGTGGGTGGAACTTCCGGGGATGAAAAAGACTCGGGGGCCCCCCGAGTCATGACTCGGAGATGTATGTCATCACTTATGGGAGCGGAAGAGGCATTGAAATGATATCTGATTTAGGAAGCCTTCCGGATTGATATAAAGCATCCATGATTTTTTACGAGGTTTCCTCTGTTCAAGGATCCAATGCCAAAGGAAGACTTGCGATGAGATGATGAGATTATAAAATCCTCCGCAAAATGGAAAGCACCCTGCGGAAATCTATGACGAAGGTGTACTCTGCTCTTTCTACTCACCGGGCCGTATTCACGGCAAAATTGTCATGAAATTTGTTTGGACCCCTCCAACAATAAAAGCATTCCACAAGTCAAGCCTCCTAAAGCCTCCCCCTTTCATTCCATCGCCATCTTTCGTCACAAAAACAGAAGTCATCCCCAGAAAGCCTATGACTATGGAATCCTCTGGCAAATTCAAGATCTTCAGGCCTTGTGAAATGTGATAATTTGGCCACATGCAATCTTTACCGGACTCTCTTGCAAAACCTGACGAAAACCTTCTTTGGGGGTGAAACTCTTTCTGTTATTTGAGGAATACTTCCGTGTGACCCAGCGGCGTCATGTATAGCACCTAACACAGTTGCTAGAGTTATGTTTCCAGGTGATTTGGGCTGAGAGATTACCCGGAAAAAAAAATACCCCCGTACCAGGGAGAGGATTAATTCACTCAACCTTCAACCAAAAGTAAGGAGACGGGATGGATCCCCACTCCCACAAAACTTCAGAATCCCAACTCAACACTTTGATTTCGTCATATCCGAAAAAATGTTTCGAATAGTACTCCGCATCTCTTGAAATGTGGTCGAGCACAACTGTCCCAACTGTGGACGGTATGATTTCCATCACCAGCCGTGGCTGGTTTTTTGTAAGGCGAGTAGCTGTAGTGCATCTTCAGTTCTCGAAAGCAGGTGGACATCACATCATCGAAGAAACTCTCCAAATGCCTGTAAGGCATGTGGCCAAGTGCGGTATTTCATCAGGGATGAAGATCAGCTTTTCCTGAATCTACCCAACCACATATTGTATGGACAAAAAAAGATATAGTATACATAAATAAACATATACATATGTATAAGTATATGTATAATAGTTGGTGGTGAACAGTATTATACGAGTAGAAAGAAAGAATCTGGTCAAGTGCAATTATCTATACACGTGCAAAAAAAGAACTCCGACATGCAAAAAAAATATGAGAATCAAAACAGCCACCACAAGAGATGACCCCCCAACCCCACACATAGCCGGGTTTAATCAAGGGTTTATGCGGGGAAAGCTTGCATGAGTCATGCGTTTTGATGTGGTCTGGTCCCTGTACTGACCCAACTTCTTGAGACTATGCCATGCTATCTTTATGCTAATTTTGATTCAAAAACAGATCTCTTGGACCATGTAAGGAGGTTTTCACCTCGTCATCTTTGTTGACTTTATGTGCCCCCAGCAAAAAAAAGGACCTCCAAGGCGGCCCTCCCTCCCTGCTCCCAACATTTTTAACACCGCGCTGCAGCTCCACCACACCATCAGCATCGGAAGCATCAAAGGTCTGGGCGGAGGTCATGTGCACTTGCCGAAAGCAGCTGGGAACGCTCCTCGGTGGCAAAGGTACACGATATATATGATATATAAATATATACTGCACATATACTGTATATATTTGATCCCGTCAAGCCTTAAACATCTCAACCCCCTGAACTGTTCAGTTCAAATCCATCGGAACAAGTCAGGGAAATAAAAAAAAAAACGTATTCATTAGAACCGAAGAACGAATACCCTCATCAACACACAACATGATAGATTGGAATTGCTAGAAGATTCAAATTTCTATCAACATGACATTTAAAGGCCTTGAATTGGACGGATTCCCCTGACTAAACCGAAAAGTTGAAGCAAACCAGTTGAATTCAGCCACCCTTTACACAAATCATGTACCATATGCACTTCCCAAAACTAATGTAGCCCCGAAGACTAGTGGTTGGCACTACTTTTTGGGGGGGCGCGGCCTATTTTTCTCGGGGCTATGTTAAGCTTCCAGTGAGTAATTACTTGTTTGGACCGATGAGCGTTCACCTGCATTCTAACGTCCTTTATAAAAATCATTGGGAAAAAGAGGTATCTACACAGAAATCCAACTTTCCTAGCTCGTAGTTGAAATCCCACCCTGCCCGCAACAGCATGATGAAGGATTGTCATTCTGCAGTCATTTTAGTTGCACCCTGCCTGAAACTAACATATCCCCTGAAAATAGGCCTTCCGAAAAGGAAAGTAGTCTTGCAACCATCCATTTTCAGGGGCTATCTTAGTTCTAGGGAGGGTAACCATGCAAGAATTTCCATCTCCGCAAATCCTAAACACCCCCATTTCACCCCCTGAATGATTGGAACTCAAATTGGAGGCTAATATCTGTAAAATTCTGTAAATATGACGCAACAGTAGTTTCAAATTCAAATGGGCCTCCATTTTCAGGTTCCACGTGATGTCATGTAACCCTTGGCAAATGAAACATCCTCATCCCATCTCATCCCACTACGCTTGTGCTGGTTGGTCAAGAGGGACGTTCATAGGGCTCTAGAACCGCAAAAAGTATTTACTACGTAGACAAATACATTAAACTTACTTACATAAAAGCCATAAAGATATCATGACACCCACCAACTATCCAGTTCTCTTCGTCGGAATTGCTCGCCATATTCTTGGAGCATGTTTGTTCAGCAAAGTCTCAAGGTAACGCGATGATTTAAGGTAACTTCCTCTTGAATTGTTTCCAAGAGTTTTCCACATTGGAAGCGCACTGCCAAACGCAATGGCCCCAAGCGTTGCACCTGAGACTTGGGGAACAACTCAAAACTCCGAAATTCCTGCAGCAATGCACACGATGATGCACTGCGGCTTTCACCAAGCCTATCAATCACCGGGTTTTAACCATCCGAATAGGGGCAAGAGATTTGTCCATCAAACAAACTAGATTAGCCTAGTATTGTTACGTACTCTCTCTCTCTCTCTCTCCAGCGCCCTTGTTACCTACTGGTTTCGGATGTTCACAGCAAACCTTGCCATGTTTGATCCCCCCCTACTATTTTTTGCCAACAAAAAATTCATGCAAAATACCAGATCTTCTTCGTGAATATGGCGAGTCGGCACTGAGGATGCCTACTCTAAAATTGGGGCAAGGCATGAAGGTGTGATGCAGGTTGAACCTTTTGGATGCTCAGGGACTCATGGATGGATAAATTGAGGACATTGATGACATGGATAAGTTGACATAAATGCATCCCCACCTTTTTTGCCCATTCCCACCAAAAAAGGACAACAAAAAATACAACCTGGATATCTCCAGGAAAAAGATCTGGAAAACCCCCATCAAAATGCATCAAAAATCATCCGAGGCGCAGTCAGGAATTCGGCACCTTGCAACAACGTCCAAGGGTGGAGGGCTCGCAGTGTTTGGTCCATGCCATGAATTATCTTCCCAAATCTTGGTGACAATAAGCTAGTGGTATCTCCGTGACCCCTTTCATTAACGGCTGTTGTGACCCCAACCCCACCACCAGGTCTAGTTGATATTGATCCAAGTGTTCAAATGGAATCTTAAAAATGCATTTGATTAATCTTTATGATCCTCATCTTAAAAGACTGGGCAAAAAGCATTTAACCTCAAGGTTTCATGAGGTTTCAATATGGGATTTGAGTTTCACCCATTCCCCCTATCTGTATATCTCATAGGCTCACTAACTGGCTTGTAGGTGGCAAAATGGGGGAAAAACCAGCAACCAACGTCCAACATGTCTCGAATCATCGAGTTGCCGAATTGGAGAGATGTCCTCATCACACATATGACGAATGTCACATGTTCGCCATTATCATTCCGTGATGATTTACATATAAATATTATAAGTACATACCAGGTGATGTGGCTGTTCTTATCCGGTAACCACAAAAGGATGATCATCGTTTTTGCCCCGGCACATTTTAAGGTCAGCTCGTGCCCCAAATCCAAGGAGGGACCGGGCACGACGATCACCTGGCGACCGGAACGGATAGCCGTTGAAAAGGTTGACGGCATCAATATGGTGATAGATTTGAGACTACCAAAAAAGTGGGAGGGAAATGATTAACAGTCCTTCTCGCGAAGCGGGGAAAGGACAAAGACTATGCCGATGATTGTCCAAAACAGCAATGTATAACATATATATATATATACATGTATACAAACAATTTCAGTAAGTGTTATATATATATAAATATCTACTACTTCACATCAACTTGTCTCTTAGTACATGATTAGTAAGGACGCATTGGAGTCAAGTCACAATTATATGTGTTCAAAATTCTGGAGAAATAGCTCTGGACAGGTACACACAGCAATACACATATGGGTGTTTCCAAAAATATGGGTAGCCCAAAATGGATGATTTATAATGGAAAACTCATTAAAATGGATGATTTGGGGGTACCCCTATTTTTGGAAACATCCATATGTGTGTGAATGTTTCTAGTAGTAAATTCCAAAGGTGGAATGGAAAGTTTCCGAAATCCCAGCCCAAACACTGCAGGGAATCATCCATGCGAATCATCACTTAAAACGTGCTCACTCCCTCTCAGAGTTACAAAAACAAATCGAAAACAACATAGATTGTCAGTATTGAAATAAAAAATAATATATAAAAAATAATATATATATATATTATATATTCACTTGTAAAGATTTGCCAGGAAGGGAAGATTTATCTGGGCAAAATGACAACATAACACTTGGGGCCAACCCCTAAGACTTTTATCAGACGCGAAGTCCTGTTACTTTGATGGAGGGTATGATTCCAAATGAGGTTTTGGGGCGAAAAATGGTCATCCCCCACCTGAAGCTCAAAGTCATCCAAAGGGGGCCACAATGCTTTAAAGCCTTGTGAAGGTTGTAAACGCACGCGACCATCCAAGAGCACTAAACGACAAGGCTTCATGCCTGTCCTTGGGACAAAGTTGGGGATTTTTCGTTTCCATGGGTTTTTGGGAAGACCTGTAAATCTGGTAATATTTTTGGAGTCTCATATTTACAAGATGCTCTAAGTCTATGTAATATTTACCCACATGTTGGATTCAATTTATGGCACATGCATATAAGTAAATACATG
>DF244106.1:0-30713 GCA_000507305.1 Breviolum minutum Mf 1.05b.01 | reverse complement strand
CGTGTGGTGGATACGTTTGGAATGGATATGTGTGGGATATGTAAAATGTGCTGGATATGTGTGGGATATGTGTGGTGTGAGATACGCCAACAATCTTCTGAAGAACCCTGCGACGAAACGTCTTTCGGGAAAAAGATTATTAATAGAAAAAGTTTTTTACTGTGATAGATTAAGAAACATTTGCAGCCGAAGATTAGAAGAATTTTCACCATTTATTTCTCTGCTTAGAAGAAGCTTGGACGGGTGAGTGGTAGCAGAAAGGCATGAGAAAATAAACAATTGTGATTACTTCGGCTGGCGAGGGAAGGTTCGAAATGTTGAGCTGGATTACTTCAGGTCTGCTACAAGTTGGGTTGGATCACTTTTAGGGGTTCGAAAGACGGCCAATTTGGATATTTTTCTTTGCCTTGGCATTTTCCTGCCTCGCCTTAAGGGACAGAAATTGGATATCCTTCTTTGGTATTGAGTTTCTGATCCCACTTGAGGGGTAAGAAAGTTTTGGTGCGCACACTGGATCACTCCCGGGTCGACGACTTGGACCACATGGCATGCGGAGTTGGTTGCCGACCATCCCTTTTTTTTGAATGGCCGACGCGCATAAAACTCGCAAATACCATCAACAACTCACTTTGGCAGGGGCTGGCTTCACGCAAGGAGCGGGCTGCCGAAAATGTTCAACGCCAGGAAGATTCAAGTTTTTAATGGTTTCTTATATTTGACGTTTCATGTTTTTGTGTAAAAATTGCAGCGCGCGCAAAAAACATCGCAAATACCATCGGAAAAATAACCCTCCGGACGCGTCTTGAGTGCCATTTTTTGCGCTGAAGAAAAACCTTCTTTATGGGAAGTTTTTGGAGATGAAAATAGCCCAAGATTCGCATGCTTTGGCAAAAATCATTGCTCGGAAACGCTGTATATCAATATCAATATATATATATATATATATACTTTAGTATAAATTTACATATAGAGACATTAAAAGAATGAATATATATATATATATGTGAAATTCACTGGACCCTTCCAGATGATATCCTAGGTTGACCCAGCCAACCACCACTGGTCGCACCAGCAGACTCCGCAGCAATGCCTTTTCCCTGAAAGACCACCAAGCTCAAGCCACCATGGCGTCCAACGCCAAGAGACCTCAACCGCTTCCCACCTCGGGACTTTGAGGTGAAAGGAGCGATCCGGAAATCGCATACCACACTGGCAACTGGAATCAACCTGACGTCACATCAAGGTACCAGATATGGTACAAATCACACTCCCAACAATCTATTGTTGATGTGACACCCCTTTGGCTCTTAGCCATGATAAAGCAGCCTTACGATGGGCATTACTCTCCAGGGATGAATCTTCGTCAAACAATTGAAAGACTCCAGATGCCAATGCTTCACGGAGCAGCGATGAGTCCATCGCTTTTGTCAACGAATCTGCCAGCTGAAGATTGGTTGGGATCCATCTGAAGTGGCAATGTTCTTGACATCTCTCTTTGATAAGAAGGACTTCAAGGGTGGTGCGATACTCTTCACATGATGGCATAGCCGTACGAGAAACTAAGTCGACAGACTTTTACAGTCAGTAACAATGGTAGCTTTGGGCAATTGCTGAAAACCCTTTGGTGGTTCACGCCAGTTAAAATCTTGAAGGTTCAGAGATTCCCATAACAAGCGAAGCCAGCCCAGCTTATCCACACTACGAGACATAGCAAATGCTTCTGCCGACAAAGTTGATCTTACTACCCTAGCAATCTTCTTAGAGGACCATGTCAACGGACTAATGGGAGCTTGCTCATTTCGATTTAGATGAAAATCAGTTGCACAAATCAAGGTACCTTGAAAGAATCCAATTGCTTGGGACTAGCAAAAGATGCATCACCAAAACTTACATGGGTTACCTCAGTGACGGGAATGCGTCGAAAACAAATCTTTACCGCACTCTCCAACTGAGCTTCGCGAAGCACCTTGTTAGCGAGCATGAGAGTCGCTACAGTAGCTCGGCCAACCTGTGTTTGAACTTCACCAAGCTTAGCAGCCATGTCTGGTCGGGTATTTGTCACTGCGTATTGCAAACTTCCAATCAGACCACGTAGCTTGGAAAGTTCCGACTCTAAGATTGGAGAGTCAGGTTGGTTCCGGCGAACCTTGCCAATGTCAATGGCAGGTAAACTGTGGACATATTCAGCTTGAGAACAGGAAACCATGAAATCAGGATGCTGCTCTAGTTGAATACTGGTAAATACAAAACGCCTTTCTTTGAAAGAACCAAAAGGCAGAGACTTCTTAAGACATTCAAGTTGGTGGTGGAAATATTCATCGCCGCCGCAAATACCATCATCAACATGAACACCGATGACTCCATGCAAAACTCGTTGATTGTCATTGTATGAGACAAGCTGGAAAATACACGGTTCAAGAGGATGAATCTCAAAGCCTAGTTTCTTCAACTGTCGGGTCAACTCTTGATAAAACAAAAGTGGTGCATCCACACGACCATATGCATTACCAACCAATGAGCAGACTTGATCTGTGGTCAGATTCAACTTTTTACGAAGTTCAATTGGTGGTTCCATTGCTAAGGGGTTCTTGGAATCCGCTTTACCACGAAGGAATGCAGTCTCTATGTCAAAAGATGAGAGTACCCACTTATGTGAAGCAATGGATTGCAAAATGGTGTGACGACCCTCACGGGTTAGTGTAGGAGAATCTCTGGCTACTTCCGTCAATTGAGGATCTTGGAACCCTAAGACAACTAATCTTGCTTTGGCCTTTCGATTAGATTGGCCTGGTTCAGGATCATCAATGGGTTTCCATGTTAATACCCAGCGGCTTTTCAAAATCTGGTTTGGGTTCAGATGTTTTCGCAAGATTGGACGAAGGGCACTTGTTTGAATCCAACACTTGAGTTCAGCATCCTTAGCTTTTTCAAACAGAATCCTGTCTTCAAGAGTCAAAGTCTTGAGATGGACTTCGGCTCGGGCACGCTTACTGGCACTGGCAACTTGTGCAAACGCTTCAGGTTTGTCAGAGGACCACCAGCTTTGAAGGTCATGTTCGGACATGGGCACCTCTAACATGAAACACTGCTCTTCTTGACACACAACAGGATCGGTTACAAAAGGAAGATCATCTTCAGCTAAAAGGAGGGAACATTCTTCCATACCAGGTTCAAGAGTAGATACTTCCAAAAGAGGATCAGTTGATTCATCAAAATGCTGGACATGAAAACAGCTCAGGATGTTTCTTTGAGACACCAGTGCACTATCATCATCTAAGCGTGGCAGTTCAGTTTCTTCATTTGTATCCGGAACTCCCTCAGGACTTAAATCAGGGGTCTGAACTGGAGTCTCAGGCACCGGAACATCAGCAGCAGGGATTGCTTCAATCTCTGGTGGCATAGTAGATTGAAGGGAAACTGACGCTGGTGTTGTGGGCGCATACCCCAGACTATTTGGAGATGCTTCCAAGTCCTCAGGACTCATGGCTTCAAACGGAGGTGGACTGATAAGTTCATTCCTCTCTGCAGGTTGCATCGAAGCATGCAAATCCGGAGATGGCTGATGGATCATGTACATTTGATTCCATTCTCTCAAAGATGCCGGTCGAACACTTTCTGGGGCGACTTTGAAAAGACGATCTGCGTGAGAAATCCATAACGCTGATGGGCTTTCAACACAAACAACTTTGGCCGGTCCATGCCATCTACCACCACCTAACCGACTCACCTTTGGATTACGGACCCAGTACATGACCGAAAGACCTGTCTCATATGGTCCCCTAGTGGGACATGATCTTCTCAAAAAGGCTCTACGAATAGCTTGATTGTTATTCACTAAAAGGAAGGTCTTACGGGCATGGGATCTGATATCCAAGTGGCGTCTAAATCGTTCACTTTCAGGGGTTTCACCGTCAGCAAAACTGTGTGCACCAACATTTTCGTCAGATGTCAAAGAGGCAGGTAGATGAGTCGACTTACCTAACACTATCTGCTCTGGGGAATATCCTTGGTGACGAGAAAGTGAATTTTTGGCCTGGAAACAGGCGATGAGAACCTGGTCGAATTCCTCAATACTCTGGATGTTCTTATCTTGATCATACCGATGTAGCATTTCCTTGATGATGTCCCCGTGACGTTCAACACGACCCCTCTGCCAAGCTTCCGTGGTCAGATCAAAATGGATGTTACGGGTTTGAAGGAAATCTTTCCAAACCTGAGACCGAAACTCCCCAGCGGGATCTGCATAGACAACCTTGGGGCTTCCAGCCCATAGCATCCAAAAATCATTCCAAACATTTATGATTTGGTCGGGGTTACGAGTGGAAATTCTCTTGCCTAAATGGAATAATGAAGCCTCATCAATACAGTGCAGAACATGGACTTGAAACCCACTATGCCCTCTCCAATAGAAGCCATCGATGCCAACATGGTCATTGAAGTCACGGGACTCATGCAATTTGGCTGGTCTTTGGTGACGACGACCCGTGGATTCAACACAGGCATCGCAGACAAAATTTTTGGCAGCTTCAACGATATGCTGTGGAGCTTTTTGGACCAAAAGATGTTCAGAAAGAACTTTTGGGTCAGGATGTCCAAGATTCTTATGTAATTTCACCAAATCAGCTTTCTCAGTGCTACTGAGCCCTCGGAAATTGGGACCATGCAATGGTATTGGCGGAGGCCCCCAACCTTCACAAATATCGGAGCTGCCATCAAAACGAGAAGGAGCTAAGTCCTTTTGAGTCACTGATGGTGGACCCTTCTCTGTCGCAGGCTGCACTGGCTCGAGTGCTGATGTTCCTTGAACAAACATGTGACCAAAGGTCGTGATGCACAACTTGCTAGGAATACTATTACGAGTCCTTTGCAAACGTTTCAAATTCACCCAATTCTCTTTGCCTAAATCATGAATCGTGTTTTGAGTACGGTGTAGGCAAACTGTGTGACGAATGGGAGATTGCGCTGGATTGCTAAGATTCACGGGCACTTGAAATCTCTCAGTGCCACGGCAAACAAACACTTCATGGATCTGAATCTCAGGTACAAGTGATTGAATGATTCCTATCAGGGATGAATCTTCGGGAATCTTCACATGTCCAACTCGAGGTGCAGCTGAATCAGCAAGTCTAAAGGCTTCACGCCATCGTTCGGTCGATGGAGAAGGCTCAGACACAGGTGCCACAGGTTCAAGTTTAGAATTGTCCGAGGCAGGATTCGGATCCTCAGCTTCGGGAAATTTCGGCACAGAACTTTCAGGCATTGACTCATCAGGTTGCTCGGGTTCTTTAGAGACTCGTGATGGATTGGAAAAACGAACCCTCTTGGGAGGAGGTGCTTCTTCATGTTCATTTGCCAAAACCAATTCGGATTTTCGACACATTGTCCTAGCAACCTTATTGGCAAAGCCTTTACAGTACGATGCACAAAATTGGGTCACAGACATTCGTTGACCCTGAAAATTCAAACTGCCTTCGATGGTCTGATGTTCATGATTATTGGGACATCGCGAGCCATTTAAATCAGTCAGCACTGCAGGGCTAGATGAGAAAATCTGGCTTCCCTTTTTGAGGAAACGTTGCGTACCAGGAATCTTCAAACCAAAAGCACACATGTCAACATGAACAGCTTGAGTGTGGTTCCGAATGCTATGAAATTCCAAAAGGTTTGGCATGCGAGATCCCAAGGGCTGCTCAAGGTGAAAATGGCGTCCACGGTTACGCTGAAAGTTCTCAAGACTGGCACATAGCTTCACGCGCTGGAGCTGTTCATCTTGATCTTTGGAGATTTGATCAAACAGCTTGACACTTTTGAACTGATTAAGTCTAGCCCATCCCCCCAAGGCCGGCATTCGGGCGCTACCCAAATATTTTCAGGTTGGAAACGGTAAATGATTTCCCATAACTTTCGACGGCCAGACAACGTGGACAGATCACCATCAGTTTTGGTGAATCTCATTGCTTGATATCCTAACGATTGAACAGCTTCAACTAGTGGGCTATGAGGACCAGCATAAACTTCCAACAATTTAATTTGACTCTTGGGACAGATCGACTTCGCTGAATGAAAAACTTGTTCAATCAGGCGTTCCGCAGCAACATACGAATGAGATAAATCTTGATCTCTCACAAGGGAAGGGAAATTCGCATTCAGTTGATTGCGGGTTCTTTGAACTTTGAACTTCTTCATGGAAATCAGTATCAATCACGGCTGTCGGAACGGAAGAAGAACAAGCATCATCAGAGTTGCCACTCAGTCCTGGGCTTCAGCTCCAATCGCACGTGACAATAGCGAACAAAGTCTTGTTGATTGGGTGGCAAACTCTGGAACCTTGCCAATGACCAGTGGTAGTATCCGATGTCCACTTGGAACACTTGCTGATAGGACTTGCCTTTGTGCTTCTTGCCCCATGTAATCACGGTGGTTCCCCAATCGGCCAGAGTCACTTGAGTCGATGGAGGTGATGGAGGGGCTCGAAGATTGTTTGGACGAGCTCGAGTCCTTGCCACGTCTGGGATCAACATCTCTTCGATCTCCTCCTCTTCCTCGGCCAGAATCCAGGACGAACGACCGGGGCTGCCAGGTGCAGCCAATTGCATGTCAATGTCTTGGAGAACTCGATTGACCAGTGTTGCGCTCAAAGCTGATTGACTGGCACTTGAAGTTCCCTGACGAGTTCGACTCGGAGTTGTAGCAGAGGGAGCCGGGGCTGCGGTTGATGGAACAAGTTGTCGATCCACTGGTCTTGCCACATCGCGGGACATTTGATTGGCCACCAAACTTTGGAGTACCTGTTTCTGATTCTGAAGCTCCTGAAGCATGTTGTTCATGGTCTGTGTGACCTCCGAGTTCGGGAGCTCCTCGTTGTCGTCGGTAGATGGCTGGCACTCCAATTGATGAACCAAGATCTGAAGCAACAGAGTCAGTAGTCCGATCATGGACTCGGAAACGTTCTTCAGACTTGTCAACATCTGGCTTTGAGGCATTGCGGGTCGATGAATCAACGTGAGAAGACTCAGGCACGAACTTTCCACGGCTTGACGCAAACTTTCGGAAATTGAATGTGGTCGAATCGGAAACTCTGGGAAAGTGAAACGGGCTCTGAGGACTCTTCACAACACACTTGTCATGTTCTTTCCCGGTTATCACATCTTTATTTCCCCAAGATGCTTTAACACTCCCAACATGATGTGCATGAAAAACCTCAGAGGAACTATTTTCGGGTGAACACAGTTTGGTGATATCCAACAAGTACAAATCAGTCTTGCTGTGCTCCAATGAAAAAACTCGGTTCAATCTTTGCATGATGCATTGATCTTTGGTTGTATCCAGAATCCCACCCAATTGTTTGAAGGCCTTCTTGCTGAAAAGAAATGGGGTGCTACCAGGAACAACTTCAATGGCCAACCATAACTTCCTTGGGGTATTATCTTGACGAAGCAAGGGAATTTGGATACGATATGAACTGGTGAGTGACTGATTATTCCCAAAACGAAAAGTGACGCTACTCGGGACTTGCTTCACTTGGGAAAAAATTCTCGGGAGGTAAATGTTGACGAAGCTGCTGAAGCACCTTTTCACCAATGATACATCTACTAGCTCCTGTGTCCAAGATTGCATGACACGGCTTATCACATGAAGCCGTCAAACATTCAAACTCATGAGGGATACATTCAGGATCCTTCCCACGTCGAAAGACACGAAAGGCTGGATGATCAGCCTGACTGGGCTTTCAACCTGGGCACTGAACCAGCGGACAGGGGAGCCTGTTGATGCGGACACACATGAATATGATTGGAAAACCACTGGGCATGATTATGTCGAAATTGGTGAATGCGGTCAGTCAACTTACTATGGTGAGATTTATCAAGGAGTTCACGAACTTTAAAGGCTTCTTCACAAATCGGAGGTGTAAAAACATCATTCCTGAAATTGGATGTGACGGATGCAAGTGAAAACCCTTGAAAACCATTCGAGCGAGAAACGTCCGGTGGGCCATCTTCAGAGACGATGTACACTTCGTCCTCGGCCTCTGAAAACACTTCGACGGCGTCATTCGAAATCTCGTGAGACACAAAAGCTGATGGGGAAAACTCGGTCGCCTCAGCCACAGTCGCCACGTTGGCACTTGCTGCCTTGTTGGAATCAGAGTGCTGGTTCTTAGGGCACTCGGCCTTCCAGTGGCCCAACTGCCCGCAATTGCGGCAGTGTGACCTAGCTTTTCTTGCCAGCAGGTTCTCACGATCCCGGGCACTCTTGCCCTTGCCACCACGACCACGGCCTTTTCCAAACTTCGATTTGCCACCTTTGATTGGCCAAAAACCACGGCCCTTCCGCTTCTCAAGTACTTTGGCTCGGGCTTCAAAGTATGTAGTCATTGCTTCACACATGCCGGGTACGTCCTGCATGAACTCTTCGAGCTCCGACTCAAAACTTGCCACCAACATGGCATCAGGATCTTCATTGGCTATCATAGCCTCCAAGTACTCACCGTCAATCTCGCCATCAACCTCATCAACGCTGGCTTGAAAAGCCAGGGCTGATTCACCCACCTGAGAAAAGTTAGAGGTGGAATCTTGCTCTTCCGTGAAGTTGACATCGTACACATTGGTCTTGGATGCAGTCTTACCAGATTGAAACTCATTGAAGAACTTACTACCAAGCAGTCGAAAGGCTTTCACCACTGGCTTGTACTTCAAATCACCTTGATGTTCCAGTAAGATACGTTTCTTGTCATCAGCCTGCAAAGTGCTTTGGCGTAAAAGAACGTAAGCCTGCACCTCCTCCAAGGATGTGTTCCTAGAGATGAGCTCCACAAAGTTGTTTTCCAAGCATAGCAATGCCCGTGGTAGAATTGGTCTTCAGCTTTGCAGGATCAAGACGAGCGATCTTGCGAAAAGCCGTACCTTCTACCAACAATGCCGCTCTCGGCGCCAGAAGATGCAGGGATTCGGATGGCCACATGGCCGCCAGAAACTTCAACTTCTGCGTATACTCCTGGACATTCGTCACCCCAGGAGTGAACTTCGGGATGCTGGTCCATGGCAACTGAGGAGCAAGGCCTGTGCCGCCCTGCCCTTCAGAGCTCTGAGACATGTCCATGTCTCTTGTGGTCCAATCTCAAAATTGGTGGTGTAGTTGCAGAAAGGAACGCGGCTCAAGGTGATCGTAGAAACAAACTTCAGAGGTCCTGGATCCACAGCTCTTCCAGCACACCAGAAAATTGAACAAAGCCAAATGCTGGAGCTCCACTAGCTCCGCTACCAATGTGAAATTCACTGGAGATGATATCCTAGGTTGGCCCAACCAACCACCACTGGTCCCACCAGCAGACTCCGCAGCAAATGCCTTTTCCCTGAAAGACCACCAAGCTCAAGCCACCATGGCGTCCAACGCCAAGAGACCTCAACCGCTTCCCACCTCGGGACTTTGAGGTGAAAGGAGCGATCCGGAAATCGCATACCACACTGGCAACTGGAATCAACCTGACGTCACATCAAGGTACCAGATATGGTACAAATCACAATATATATATATATATCAAGGTGTTTGCTTGGCATGTTGCCATGGGAAATGCAATATTTCAATTTGTTGGTATTTGTTTGAATGCGTTTTTCAAAACAAGGCAAATAGCAGTGACTAGCAGTGTACGGTCCATCTACGATCCGGGAACATAGGATTCCTGTGAGGTGCAAGCAAGATTATGTAGAAAAAACAAATACGAGACCATATATCTAATGCTGGTTTTCAGGAACTCACATGTTCCTTCCATAGTTTGTTGTGGCACAGCTCCCGGAAGTGAAAAGGCAGTTGCTATAGGCGCTTTGCTCCTACCAAGCCATAGTTCCTCATTCTAGTGCCCCTTTTGAAGCTTGAGCATTCTACGACAAGCACGGTAGCGGAGCCTCCTTTTTGCGAGGCGAGTTCTTTGATGCAGGGCAGAGGCCCTAGCTGTTTGCCGCTTGGGGCAATGATGCCGGAACGCTCAAGGCGGATCGAAAGATCCTGAAAAGGCGTACCAATCTCGAATGGCGATGCGGGTTCATTCCAGGAATATGAAGAATGTGCACTCCAATGGGAGTAATCTGTGGCAATGCAAAAGCGCTATCTATGCGCTCCACGCCTGGCGACGGGCTTCATAGCCGGGAAACGACCTGACTGGGTCTCCTACAACGGGAGAATGGTGAAACTCCTTTCTCACCTGAAATCTAGTCTTGGGTTGTTTCAGCTACCAGACGGCAGGATTTCTGACCAAGTACTTCAAACAGAGTCGTCGTCGACATGAATATATCACAAGGAAGACTCGAAGACTGAGAGCTAATCCTGAGCTCGCCAACAGGCTGGCCCAGCCGGCAGAGGTTGAGATCCTTGACAGAACCATGCTCCTTCGACTACCTCTCGCGATCCATGGCCTTCGTCAGCCAGTCGAGAAGAGAGCTTCTATGAGGCTCGAGATCCCGTAGAACAGGAAGCTGGAGGAGATGGAGTTGAGGAAGGACAGTCCGACCAAGAGGAAAACATAGCCACTGGGGGCCCTTTTCCTGGCGGTCATCTTCCTGGTTTGGTGCGATGGGAATGAATCATGGAACATGGATGTTCCGAAAACCGGCTCCTGTAACGTGCAGGGTTTCTTTCATGATGCCAACCTCTCCAAGACTGAGTCGGCTCAGGTGGGCTATAGTGATGATGACTATGAGGTTCCCAATATGACTTGGTGGACTCAGTCTGGAGCAGCACAGATGATGGATGAGAAAGATGCACAAGAAGCTCTGGCTCTCTTGGACCAAAACAAGAGGACCCTCAAGGATGCTCGTGATCGTCAACATCAAGTTCGAATGTCCCGGAAATACAACACCCGATGTCTTCGTTGCGGTGGAGACCACAAAACCTTTCAGCGCCCAAAGCCTGGACCCGGTGTGTACATGCTGACGCCTTCCTTTCCACGCCAGAGGTGGTCTCTCAAGGAAAGGCGGTGTTGTACTCGCAAGACCGGTGTGAGCAGTCCTCAACAAGAACCACCGTGTTCGGCTTTGGCAACTCCAGCAAGGATCGATGCCTATCGCCGGCATCGCTGAATGTAGCTGCTGATGGGAAGGCTGGAGGCCTTAAGGTCCATACTTTGGACCGTGGGGGGTCCGATTTTGTTTTCGATTGAGTCTTTGAGGTTAGTGGGAGCGATCATTGATTTTCGTGAAGATCTTGTAGTGTTTAAGGCTTTGAATGATCAACGATCATTCCTCTTGAGCGCCGAGCGCTCTAGTGCCGGGCACCAACTTTTGCCTTTGACTCAAGATTGGTATGAAGGTGCATTCAATTCGAAGCACCGTACCCTTAGAGGTTCCATCTAGGGACAACTCCTCTCTGAGCCATTGCTTGCTGGTGAATGAGAGGTCGTAAGTTGCGCAAGCAACCATGATGATAAGATGTGTGAGAATGTTGTTGATGTTAACGGTGTTTCTCTACCAGGTTGTGAACTGGGGGTCCAACCTCCAAAACGGTTCTTCCTGTTTCGGGTCTTCTTCTTTCCAGATCACCAGTTTCAACAAGAGAAGTGCCAGCCATCACCGGCGCTCCAATCTTAGACAAGACCCGAGAAGAGACTTCCCCAAGACATGACAGCTGATCATGTCCTGTGTCAAGAAGAGCGATGTGGTGGAGGAACTCCAGAATCTGGGCGAGACCGCACCAGCATCCTGGACCGATCTACCAAGCCCGTGGGTTGGTCCATCCTCAGAAGAGCACAAAGACCGAGCTCCGCGACATGACAATCTTGTTGAACAAGGCCAGCAAGAAGAAGGACATGCTGAGAAGTTCATGACGAACGACCTCAACATGCCCATCACCTACAACGAGACCATCCCGCAGCTTCAAAAGGCTGCCCCTATAAGCGGGCTCTTTGATTCGAGCCAGCTGCATGCGATTGCGCGTGTCATCCTTGCAGTGGTCATGCTTTTCATGACTCCACTTGACTGCTATGCAACACTTGCAAATGACTAAGTGAAATGACATGTAGAAAAGGGGTGAGTTGCTTAGGAAAAGCTAGTTACCCCACCTGGGCATATTGAGTTTTGTACTCAAGTTTGCCAACACTAAAAACTTTCCCAAATTCCTTTTTCAACCAAACACAGGAAAACAAGGAAAGCACAGCTAACCAAAAGCGAACACAATATTCACGTTCTAGCTCCATGTCTATGTGTACTCGTCTTTGCAACTGATGCAAATGTGGTACACCGAGAGATTTGTGAAACCTTGGCACTAAGATGCGCAATCTCAGCTGCAATACATACTGTAGATTTTTCAAGTGCGTTCATAGACATCCGAATTATCCTCTATGCAATGCTGAAGGCCAATTGTAACTGCCATTCATGGTGATCCAAGTTATCCACCATGCAAGTGGCCATTGATAGTCACATGTGGTGGAATCGTCGCTGACCTTTCCAGTGTTCTCATCACCCTGTAGATCAAGTGAGACAAAACCCTGTCTAATAGTCTATTTTGAAAACTAGGTTATTTTCTATCTATTAGTTAAAACTTTTTGTTGACTAATTACCTTAGTTTGTGTGGATAACCTAAGGTAATGTCTTCGGATAACCTAATTATCCTTGTACTTTGTTGGAAGTTTCACATTAAACTGCGAAGGCCTATTTGTACTTTGTTTGAAGTTTCACATAAAACTGCGAAGGCCTATTTTTTCTTTGTTGGAATTTTTAGTTTGTTGGAAGTTTCACATTAAACTGCGAAGGCCTATGAAAAGGTTACTTTAGGAAATAGGCTAACCTAAGGTTAGGTTATCTCATCAAAAAGGATAACGGTATTGTATCTAATAGTTAGATTTTTTCTATCTATTAGACAGGAATTTGTCTATAACCTAAAAGGCAGGATTTTGTCTAACCTGATCTACATGGCATGGTCATCAGAATCCAGTACGATAGTGTCATACAAGAGGTCCATCTGGAATACCATTGAACATGTATTCGAAAGAATCTGGCGCATCTGAAACACTGCTCTCATGAAAAGAGAGACCTGTGACCTCATGCATCATCACCATTGCTCGTGACCTGTTGTAAGTTGATCTGCCACATGCACGGATAACATCTCTCATAGTCTCACGCATAGCCATGTACCTGCACATAGCAGGTTTTCCTTCAACACGGCTCATCACAAAACGACGCGTAAGCCGTCGAACTATCCACATAGCCATGCTCTCCGGAGATCCTTCAACTTCAGCATCAGTCGATTCGATTTCTTCAGCTGCAGGCTCTTCTGCAAGTTCTGATAGACTTGTCCTTGGCCTTCATCTTGGATGGCCAGAATACTTCCACCTCTTTCCAACATCACTTGTTCCATATCGTTGATGGATCTATGCAACAGGTCATGCGCTCCACCTCTCTGGTTGTAATTCCATTCCTCTTATAGTTTCGAAGAACTTTCAACAGACAGGCAATCAATTGCATATCCACGGCCTTGCATTGAATCAAATGTCGTAGCCGCTGAAAATTCCGTTGCGTGAAAAGATACACATGAAACATACCATACTGCAAAGGAGTTGCCACCTGGGGACAAGCTTCAGATTCATCAACTTCAGGATCTGGACACGAAGAGCTGCTCATGTCATCATGGTGGTTCACAGCCATCCAATAATCCGGATCGCTTGCTTCACTTAAAGTGGAAAACATGGATCTCCTCCTTCGATGCTCCGGGTCCACCTCTGGCTCTGATTCGCCTGAACCGACGACCATCAAAATCAAAATCACCATCCCCAAAAGAACCACTCCAGCAAAGCAAAACCATCTCAAAAA
Organism: Breviolum minutum Mf 1.05b.01; assembly: GCA_000507305.1. Classification (NCBI taxonomy): domain Eukaryota; class Dinophyceae; order Suessiales; family Symbiodiniaceae; genus Breviolum; species Breviolum minutum. The sequence goes on along the minus strand of DF244106.1, from coordinate 16,917 downwards.
CTGGCCACTCCAAATGGTGTGTGAACTTTCACCACTTGACACGGACTTGGGCTCATCTGCGGCAACCACTTGACGCAAGGTCCAACCATGTCCAACATTGCCAGTCTCACCACTTGCTTTGCCACCTGGGAGCTTGTAGAGGAACTCAAAGCCAAACCCATGTCCAGAAGTCGTTGAATCTCGAACTGGTCTGCCAGTGCATCCATTCGAGATAACTGCTCAGGACTCAATGATGGTTCTTCCTCAGAGAAAGGAAGCCATAGCAACTCGTCATCCACACCAGCCCAAACACCATTGTGAGAATCATCATCCCCACCTTGTTGATACTCGGCTGCATCGTATTCAAACATACTGACATCAATATCTGCTGCTTGAACCACCTATTTCATCAACATGCCCCATAGCAACATCTGCCACCTTAAGCCTTCTCAGTGGAGGCTCCTCAGTCGAAGTGGCAGGTGTTTCTGCATGTGTCTCTGTTTGCACCACTGTAGAATCTTCCATCAGCACTCCCTGTTGAGCTTCATCTGCTGAAGCAACCACCGCATCAGGCTTCAAGAAAACCAGAGGAGTATCGTCATTAAGACCGACACCTAGACCTTCAATGCAAACCTCGATACAGATCCACATGCTTGCACCAATCCGGGAAAGATTGCTTGATAGTTTCGGAAAGCCTCACACTCGATCCACGCGCAAGAATGTACATATCGTTTGAAGTTTTTCCCAGAAAGAGAATTGGCATCCACTTGGCATTGACCGTGCCCTTCTGATTGTTTTCAATTCCAACAAAGCCCAATGACCGGCTCTCCAAAAGGGCAGGTCTTACCATAATAGGCACGTCCATGAATAGCCGCGTATGGCGTCACACCTTGACGCGGGCAATAGCAGTTCAAAAGCCACGCAGAATGCTTGAAAGCCTACGATGCCAAAGGATGACTCACAGGAATACTGTGGCCTATCTTTTGCTCAACACCTTGCAAGATCACCATAGCATGTTGTGGTAATCTATGAACTGTCTGTTCAACCCGAGCATTGTCACCATGATCACCCATGCTCGACGTCGTGGAGGTGACCTTCATCTCATTCTTCAACAGGCACTTCTGGACCAAACGTTGTAACTGCAGCATCGCCTCTGCATTATCGCATCTTTCCTCAATTTCAGGATAACCAAGTCCGAACATGAACTTCACCAACTCTCTGGCCATGAAATGACCATCACTCTTCTTCTGTGTAAAGGCACTGCAAATACTGATCCAGACTTCCCATTGAAAGCATTCAACACAATCAACTTCTCATCCCAATCTGCTTGGGCTTCGACAAGCTGAGGCAATCCCCCTTCGACCAATTCCTTCCCAACGAAAGGTCAGAACTCCCAATCCATGGCTGTGCTAGGGAACCGTACTGAAACACTGTTGCAGAAAACTGTATGCGTGTAGTTTTTTCTGGTCCTTTGTCCTTAGCTCCTTGTCTTCTTCAGCTTGAAGCCCCAACCTTGCTAGATGTCAAAGCACTAAAAATCATCACATGGCATCATAGCCCACAGGCCCAATGGCTCCCTATAGGTTGTAGCCCTAAAGCTCCTTGGTTTGTAGTCCTCAGAATCTCTAGGATACAAAACTCAATATATTGGGATATTAGTCCTTAGGCTCTCTCACAAATTAGGCTTTCTAATTTGTAGGCCCATGGCTCCCTATAGGTTATAGCCCTCAGGCTCTGTAGGATATAAACCTATATATATTTGGATATTAGGCCTTAGATTCTCTTAGGGTTATAATCATAAGGCTTCCTAATTTGTAGTCCTGTGGCTCCCTGAAGGTTATAGCCCTTAGGCTCTTTGGTTTGTAGCACTCAAGCTCTCCAGGATACAAACCCACATATATTTGAATAGTAGTCTTTAGGCTCTCTCATGGCTAGAAATTAGGCTTTCTAATTTGTAGCTTATGGCTCCCTATAAGTTAAAGCCCTCAGGCTCTTTGGCTTGTATCTATATATATTTGGATATTAAGCCTTAGACTCTCTTGTTATAGCCCTTAGGCTCTTTGGTTTGTAGCTCTCAGGCTCTTTGGGGGGCAAACCTATTTGTATTTGGATATTAGCCTTTAGGCTCTATGGGTCATACCTTGAAGCTGTGTAGCTTATAGATATAGCTGGACTTATTTGTAGTAGCCCAAGGGCTCACCAAGTCAACTAGCCCTGAATGGCTATCAAAGAAATAGCCTTGAGGCTCTAGAAGAATTAGCCCCTAGGCTTTGTCAATATATTCTTTTAATTGAGATTTGCATATTAGCCTAAAGGCTCTCCAGAAAGAAATCCATATGGATCTATTTAGATCACTACAGAACTTGATCAAATTTGTATGTGAAAAAATAATTGAGATTTTGTCATCCTAAATCTAAAATTTCTTGCGACAATTTATTTTGAACTAACCCATTCATTGGATTGATTTGGATACAAATCAGAAAACTATCAATTTAGTGTATTGCATTCCAGCTCCAGCCCATAGACTCACCAAGTCAGTACACTGAATCGAAAACCTCAAAAAAAATGCTCACCAATTCAGTGAATTGGTTGGTCCACAAAAATGGTCGACCAATTCAGTGTACTGAATTCAAAGTGCCCTTTTTTAAAAAACCAATTCAATGTACTGAATTGGTGCGCATAAAAAGCCATTTTGGAATTCAGTGTACTGAATACGTCTGTTTTTCTTGGATTTTCTTTTTCCTTTCAGAGTCCACCATTTTTTGATTTTTTTTGCCAAGTTACTCTTGACAGTCAGGTCCCAGGGTGACAATAGTGGCATCACTCCAAGCATGGACCAGCGGCTGCATGTCCCGAAATTTGATTAAGCGCTGGCTGTCATACAGCAGCTTCTGCCTCTGCTGCTCCTCTGTAGGCCCTGCCATGACTGGCTACAATCAATTGGCTGTTGCAGCTCTATTGTCTTGAGGCGACAGATCATAATATCTATGTTGATTAGCCCACAGGCTCCAGTCCGTTTGCGCTGGCCCTGAGGCTCCTAAGATATAGCCCTGAGGCTCCTTAAGACCCAATGACTGCTTTGAAAATAAGAAACAAAAAATTACATGAACACAAGTTGGCCCACAGGCTCATATGTAGCCCTGAGGCTCCTATAAAAAGCAAACACTTCCAATACCAAACCAGACAGCGCGGATCTTTTTCTTCCCACAAGTTTTGCTTGGAAGAGCTGATCCAAGTCAGCACTGCCCTTTGGCCTCCTAGTAATCGTACAAGGCATCCTGACCCTGCTCCCTGACCACTTGCACATGCTGATCCACCAACTGCTTGAAGGGTGGGGTCTCATCCATGAACCTGCGATGGGTGCATTGAAAGAAAAATCATAGCCCGCACGCAGGCTTCAAAGAAAAAGGTTCTATAGAACTTACTGCCAAGCAGCAAAGAAAAAAGTAGCTGACCCTGTCATAGTCCTGCAGGATCCAAGCCTCAGAAATTTCTTCATCAAAAAAGACTCAAGGCACTTCAAACCAAAACTGCTGACTTATCCCTATCAAAAAAAAGGAAAAACATTGTGCTTCCAATCAACACCTGAAAGAGCAATAGTCTTTTGTTGCTACACAGCAGCTCCACTCATAGCCACGGCTTTGTTCTGCCATCCATGCTTCAAGGCAGCCCATTGTCCTTGAGGCTTGCCTGCCTTTGATGTGGCTTTTCCTGCACAGCAAACCGTCAGGAAACATATAGCCTTAAAGCTCAACAAATCAAAAGCCAAAGTCTCGAAAAAAACAACACACAAGCATATGAGAAAGGCCTCCTGGGGGCAGTGACTTGTGAGCACTTTGCTACTTGGACCCAGCCTGGTACATTTGAAAGCAAGGTGTCCCTTGTCACCAAGAATGACAGCTTTTTTGGAAGCGGATAATATAATCTCCTGTGTGACTGCTTTTCTTGCAAGCTAGGCTCAGGTGCCATTGCTTCCAAGAATGATGTGGCCTTGCACCAGCCACTGCCTGGGAGCAGCTTTTCTGCTTTGTGGAGCTGGACAGCTATAGGCTGGCCTTGCTGAAACCTTTCAGCTTTCTGTCTTCCTGTCAGAGGACAAACCGTGCAGTGGAGCAAAGATGCTGAGGAAGGCTTGTACATGGTGCCAGCAGAAGCAATCCTTGCCCCTTTGATGTGGACAGAATCCAAAGCTGGTGTGGTTACAACCTTGTTGCCTCCACACATTGTGCTCTGATTGGAAAAAAGCTGCAAGAGCGCAACATGGAGCTTTAAGCTATATGGGGCATGAGCACCAGGTTGCTATCTCAGAACCTTTTTGGCTTTTGTGAGTCAAAGCCTTTTGGATATTGTAGGTTAGAGCCTTTTAGCTATTGTAGGTTAAAGCCTTTTGGCTATTGTAAGTCAGAGCCTTTTGGCTATTGTAGGTTAAAGCCTTTTGGCTCTTGTAAGTCAAAGCCTTTTGGCTATCGTAGGTTAAAGCCTTTTGGCTATTGCAAGCGCCTTTCGGCTAGTGTAAGTAAACCTTTTTGTGTTGTGAATAAATTTTTTGGCAAGGAACAAAAAAATGCATTTTCCCCACATGGTGAGCAAAATGCAGCTAGCTGAATGATTTTTTTGTGTCAAGGTTGTCACACACACATATGAAACAAACATTACATTTCACCTCAAGTTAACTACTTAGCTAAACAGGCTAACCCTTGAGCTAACTACCTGAGCTAAGCCTTCTAAAGTTCTTAAATGGTTATATTACCAATTACTACACCACCAGCCGATCCAAGCGTGAAGGACCACAGACTGCGAAGTCAGCCTACTCGCCGCCGCAACTGCGTCAGTTTGTCATGGCAGCCAATACTTGAAAGAAAGCTGATGGATTCGCCAGGGCAGGCCCGTGACATTGAAAAAATCCTCCGCTAGATGCCAATGCCAGAGGCCAGGAAATAACAGTACACCATTGTATCGTTGAAAAGCGTTGAATGGCTGACAGCGAATATGCTTCAGAGGGGTAGGGACGCTGATGGGCAATGTGCGGAATTCCAAGAGATCGAAGTCATCCCGGCCACGAGGTCTGGGTTGAATATCAGTCTTCGCCAAAGTAAACCCCAAATTAATAACCACCCCTTTGACCCATTACAAGAGAAGGTCCAGAGGGTCTTCAATAGATTTGAAGTGACCAAGTCCCAGACATCTGGTCCTGAGGACAAGTAAGTACACGTTATTTGCCAATTTCATTTGTTGCATACCCCTGTGGTACCCTTAATCTTCCTTTGACATTACGGCTGAGACCGGGATGCAAGTAGACCAAAAGAGATTAGATTAAAGCCCATGTCCAAAGCGCCCCCTCCAGGTAGTATATCAGGTCTCCAAAAAATTTGCATGAGTTCAGAAGTTCAAGAATTTAGCCGCCTTACAAAGATGAATCGGCGTTGCCATTTGCCGGCTGGGGAGTGAAAGGACAATGTGACCAGTGGCTGCAAGAATCAAAATGAAAGGGTACTGGCTGGTCCCTCCAGATCGCTATGCAATTACTGGCAGAGGGGACAGATCACCAAGTGGTTTGCAAATGACAGCTGCAGCAGCAAAGGGCCCAGACTGATGAGAATGAAGGCAACACTGCAGTTGTAGATATGGAGGTCGACTCTCTGTATTTTTTTCTCTGCCTGAAAAGGTTAGAAAATTTGAATGATGGCAATTTGTACAATCTGGCCATGTTTTCCCGTCACTGCAAGGGGCAGAAATTATACCAGAATCACGTTTGCATTGTCAAATGACAAGGCCAAAACCACCACAATCAGCACAGTGGTCATACATCCCGAAATTGTAGGCAAAAAAAGAAACTTGCTGCTGACTGATCAGCATCAGGTAGCTTTCAAAGTTGTTAGCATTGTGAAGGCTGTGATATCCACTGCAGCACCCGGTCAACCGCAAGAGCGCCACACAGTAATCCCTGCCAATTCACTTGCGTTTTCCTAAATCCCTGAGGCCTTTGTTTTCTTCAGATTTCTTTGTGAGAGACGACCTTTGCGAAGATCTGTTAGCATGGAATCCAAGACTCGCAGAGGAAGCAGCCCCGACACGGAAGTGGTGCGTGAAGCTTGCCTGTTCTCGGCTGGGTACCACAAGGAGTGCAAGGTGCGTGCTTTTAGTCTGAGCAAGACCATTGCTTTGTTTGCTCTCCGAGCGCACTTGGAATGCGCTGTGCCTTTGGAAGATGTGAAGTATGTCACCAGCTATGACCACATCAACAGCATGGTTTTACCCATGCAGCAGAAACTCAATGAGAGCGTCACCTTCGAAAGAGGCAATCTCATCCAAAAAATTGGCGATTTCACTGATGCCACTTCCTGGCTGAAGAATGTCATCGAAAACACTGATGCTTGCGCTCCTTGCCAGGTCTACTTGCTTGGTGCTTATGCTGTTTTGTCAGATATGCTTGTCCACTTCAAGTTCCGGCACAGTGAGAGTGAACGTGCCCTGTTGTCCTCCATTGCCTTCCATTGGCCCTGAAGAACAAGAGCAGGCCTCATCAATCTTAGCATGATCTCCTTCGAAGAAGTCAGCCACTGCATTCTCAGTGTCATCTACTATCTCGGAGACTAGCTCCCAGTCTTGAGGATCCAATGTTAGAAATAGTCTCCACTTGCCGCTGCCTTTGCAAAGGACAACAAAAGCAAAAAAACAAGTTTCAGAAATCACTCTGGGATTGAGACCCAAGCTTGCGCCACAACCGCCATTTTGGCGGTGAATGTCTACCCACATATCTCTTGCAAGTGCAAGCACAGCAAGTTCTGAATTTTATGGGTATACGCAACTGCAAACTGCTTTGCTGACAACTCCAGCAAATTTCTATTGCCGCCCTACGTCATTGCAAAGCAATACGGAAATATGATTGGCCTATTTGAAAACTGGCTTGCTGATTTCTTGTTCAAAAGACTGCCTGCGGGAGAAGGGTCACTGGCATCACACTTCGGCCTTGGAAATTGCAGCGCTCGGCTCTGAAGGGAGCAAAGTCAAAGATCCGAGTCTTTTAAGACTATAGAGAGATAGAATATCATTGTTCGACTTTGAGTCAAACGCTAACTAGAAAACCGTTCAACCGCTTGAGAGATAGAATATTCAAAAGCAGGCACAGATAGAATATTGTTCCACAGATGAAATATTTCGAACATTAAAAAGAAAACATGTTTTTTTGGTCTACAGAATATGTCTGTTTTGAAAACCTGTGTGAAGAAAACATGTAAATCTATGTATGTGTATATATATATAGAATATTCTAGAGCTGATATCAGTCTGAAATTTCAAGAAAGAAAGAAAGAAAGAAAGAAAGCAAGAAAGAAAGAAAGAAAGAAAGAAAGATAGCTAAATAAATTGATTGATAGCTAGATAGGTAGATAGATTGATAGATAGCTAGACAGGTAGATAGGTAGAAAGATAAACACACACATCGATACAGATATGTACATGGATATGGAAATATTAGCGATGACAAGCGTTCGAAAAAACATATTTTTTAATGGCTTCGAAAAAACAAAAATCTATCTGTGGATTTGATGTAAATAGCGGTGAAAAGCGCTCGATAAATTCTAATGAATTTTTTAATTTTTATCAAAAAATATTCTATCCGTATACCTCGTCGCGCATCCTTTCTGTGCACCGTTCTTTTTTGGCAAGATTTTGGTTTTTTCTGATTTTCTATTAAAACTCTATTGAAAAAATGAAATATGGATTTTTCTAGCTTTTGGCAACATTTTGCTTTGATTGGTTGCTTTTTTCTTTTTTAACTTCTAAATAAGAAATATTGAAAATTGTTTTTCTGGTTTTTGGCAAGGTCTTGGGTTTGCTCGTTGCGTTTTTCTATTTGAATTCTAATTTAGAAAAAAATTGATTGTTCTGGTTTTTGGCAAAATCTTGGTCTTGCTGCTTGCTTTTTTCTATGTAATTTCAAATTTAACAAAAAAATTGAAAATTAAAATGTCTATCTTTTGGCAAAATCTTGGTCTTGCTGCTTGGAAAAATACTTAAAAATTGATTTTTCTAGTTTTTGGCAAAATCTTTGTCTTGCTGCTTGCTTTTTTCTATGTAATTTCCACTTTGAAACAGTATTGAAAATGTGATTTCTAGCTTTTGGCAAAATCTTGGTTGCATGGCTTGCTTTTTTCCATGTAATTACGAATTAAAAACGTATGAAAAGTTATTTTTTCTAGCTTTTGGTAAAATGTCTTGGCTTTGCTGCTTGCTTTTGTTCCATTAAAGTTCAAAACAAAAAGAGTATTGAAAAATTGTTTTGGTTAAAGGCCCTTTGTGAAACCCNTAACAGCTCAGTAAAGTAACAGCTCAGTAGAGTCACAGCTCAGTAAAGTAGCAGCTCAGTAAGGTCACAGCTCCGTAGGTAGCAACTCAATAGAGTAACAGCTCACTAAAGTAACAGTTCAGTAAAGCAACAGCTCAGTAAAGTAGCAGCTCAATAAAGTAACAGCGCAGTAAAGTAGCAGCTCAGCAAAGTAACAGCTCAGCAAAGTAACAGCTCAGTAAACTAACAGCTCAGTAAAGTAACAGCTCAGTAAAGTAACAGCTCAGCAAAGTAACAGCTCAGTAAAGTAACAGCTCAGTAAAATCACAGCTCCGTAAAGTAACAAGTTCAGTAAAGTAACAGCTCAGTAAAGTCACAGGTCAGTAAAGTAGCAGGAAAAGCTCCGTAAAGTACCGGCTCAGTAAAGTAATGAATCGTTTTTCGTGGCAGGCGCAGCATTTGGTGATGTTGCAATGTCACTTTTCGTGGCAGGTGCAACTTTAAGTCTTATCATTCTCTAAAGGAAGTTGAGTTAACAAAACCCCGTGTGGCAAATCACCAAAAGCCCCCCGTAGGTGATATTCCCGGTAGTTTCGTCTTTTCCTGTGCAAAATTGGCCGGTCCTTCGCCTCATCTTTAGCAACAGCAAACAGTTCACAACGATCAAGTTGATTCACTTCTGCCGGCTTGCACACAAAACGGCGATTCAATTTGTCCCATCTAAGGAACACTTTCAGCAGCCCTTCTCTCATAGCTGCGCCCCTCACTCGAATCGGAGCTGGCATATCCTCAGGCTTTTTCAGCAGCAGGTCTGGACCCTCATAGATCAAAAGAAACTCTTTGGACAAAAACATCCCAGGATGGAAGTCATCCTCAGACTTAAGGTAGGCTCAGACGATCGGCCTTCACCGGCAAAGCCTTCGTTGCAGCAAAAGACTCGTCTTGACCACCCTCCTCAAACTTTCGTTGTTGTCGCGCATAAGGCTAAACTGTTCACCTCAACTAATTGCTCTCGTAGAAATCGAAATCGTAGGCAAACGCAATCCACTTGCAGAACCAGAGGGCCCAGGCGACCCACTGATGAAACCAAGGTCTTGATGAATGCCACCATTTCACATTGAGCGGCACTCAGCAACACCCCACACCTCCCTCGACGTGGTGCAACCTCGACAGACAAAGCTTGGTGACTAAGTGCACACACCACCAAGTTTTAGTCCAAAGTTCCAGCGATCGGCGAACCGCAAATCTGGCTTCACGCTGTCGGGACCTCCTAGGAAACTCGCCTCCTGCAGGCTTCCAAGGGAATTTGGGAGCACAAGGAAACAACTCGGAATGCTTCTCCGATGCTTGTAGGGCGTCTGCAACCTTCATCGCGCTGCAAACATAGCGTGCCACTGGTAAAAATGAATTCTGCTCTCCAAACGTTGATTCCAGCCATACCAACAAACTCTTCGATTGGTTAGCTTCCTCCTCAGCAGTTAAAATTCCATGTTTAGAGCTCAAATCAAAACTTAGGAACCTGGGTCTCCTTTTTTCATTCGGCCTTTGGAGCCGCACTCTGATCATTCTTGCCACCTTTCGGGTTGCCTTTGATTTGACCTTTACTTCATCAGCCATTCCTCCTCCTTCAATTCGTTGATCATCGCCCCCAACCAAATGGACTCTGCCAGCCTCGTTTAGACGTATTGACGCCTCAGGGCACCCAAGTCCTGGGCGCTCCAAAGCCCCCATGGTGGTTCCTCTTCTCCAATCAATCTTGCTGCCACTGTCCAATTCTCGTCGATCAAAAACTGTTCCATAGCAGCCATCATCTTCAGAGTATGTAACCTCGCCTGGCGAGGCTTGTTCTCCACCATGAGCTTCAGGATCTCCGCATACCCGGCTAGGGCATACCCTCCAGTCACCGGCGCTGCGCGGATGAACTTTATCTCTGTGCATTTTACGGCTTTCATCATCTTGCTTTCCATGCGGCTTTGGTAAGCCTCTGGGTTTCGAGCCATGGCTACCCTCAACTTTTCCGCTGCTTCTATTCCTTTCCCTCCTCTTGAAGACGTAGTCCACTCTGCATCCTCGTTGCTGGAGCTGTCCTCCTCGTAGTTGGGCTAATCCTGGTTTTTTGTTCCTCTTCTTCTTGCCCTGATGAAAGTCTTTCAGCAACTTGAGCGTCGACAGCTTGACCACATCGTCCATCGAGGGGTTGGAACCCGCAGCTTCCAAGCCACTGATCACTTCGGCAGCCTCCACTGCCGTGGTGCGTCTTCCTGGTTCGTCGGGAATATGCTTGGGTTTTCCCCTCAGCACTGATTGCATTGCCGCTCGGACATCTTCTGGATCTTCTTGGACATCTGGCGTGGTAGTACCGGCATGCAGCTCTAACTTTTGATCTTGCTTGAACAAAGGTAGCTGCCTTGGCCGCAGGGGGGCGATTTTTCGCTGTTTCCAAGGAATCCAATCTTGCTGTCAGCAGTTGTAGTTGGTCCAGAATGCGAGCCATGTTCCTTTTTGCTGGCACCCAGCCTTGTCCAGGGCAGTCACGTAATCGTCTCGTCGAAGGAAACCTGCTTCTATCCAAGTCGCCACTTGTTCTCTGAGAAACCTTGGGAAGCCTCTGAGGTTCCCCTTCCACCGACGGCTGCTGGAAGTCTTTCTTTCTAGCAACAAGTTTCTCACTGCCATGGTAAACTCCACCAGATCCACCTCGAGCTCTTCTGTCTCCTCGTTTCCCCCCCAAAAGAGGCTTTGGTCCATCTTGTCGCTGAGCCAGAGATTCCCCCTCTATGCTTCCATGACAGATCGCCAGGATAACTCACCCCTGACTGACCCGACAGGGAACCGCCATAGTCCACGTGGTCCCAATCCGGAGGCCACCAAGTCTACCTCGTTGCCCTCGGCTGCCAAGTACTCGTCTTCCAACAACGAAGGAAAGCCTCTTGAAATGATGCCTGCTTTCAAAACAGACCTGTGATCTGGTTCTCTAGAACCCTCCTTGACCTTGACAGCCCGGTAAAAGGCTTGGAGAAGGTCGGTGTATCATGGCGTAGAAGATAACGTAGGTGCTGGATCTCCACGGAAATTGGTCCACCCCTGCTGGTTCCTGAGGCAGTCCTCTCTGCAATCTGATTTTTCCAAGTTCCTAAGCTCAAAAGAACCGAGTTGCCGCAGTCCACGGGCCACCACTTGCCAATCTTGCACCTTCCAGACAATGGAGAGGCACACCACCCACAGCCACAGTAAGCTCAGGAGGCGGTGTTTGAAGCTTTTCCTCACCACCAATTTGGATACCAGTGATCTCACCCTTGCAGATAAACAATGGCAGTCACACGTGTACCACAGCAGCACCCAATCACCAAAGAAATGAGAACCAGTAAGATCAGTTCAGCTGCTCGAAAGGAATTGCCACACAGACCAAGGAACGGACCAATGGTCTCAAAGATATCTTTGAGCATCTAAACAAAGCTTCGGGCCCATTCATTTGGATACACACTTCAGGGAAACAATTCAAATCCATAAGTATCTATTCTTGTATTTGAAAATTTCATTACTAAATCACCAACATCAGCAGTCGCTATATCTCCTACAAAAAACGATGCTTACCATTATCCATTATAACGTGGTTTAATTTTTGTATTCCTCCATCAGTAGTTTTATTAATATAGTTTTGGTTGTAATAGTCATCTCCTTGATTCTCTGTATCAATAAACGATATTTGATTATTATTTGGTAGTTTGACCGATTGTGGGTAGAAATCCATTGTATATAAATTGCCCTATACGTTCAAGTAGCATCTACATTACTATTTTCATATTTCATATATTCAAAAGCATCATCATTAAATGATATTTTAGTATTTGCTACATTAATATTAAATGTATTAGCATTAACTCCATCACAATTAACATCACCAGTAGAAGTTAATATAGATACTCGTAATGTTCCATTAAACTGACCATTACCATTACAAAAGAAATCATCAGTAGCATTAGGAGGACTAACCGCGTTTATTATTATTTTAGAATTTCCATTAGTAGGGTCTAGTCTTAAATTTCCTGTTATATCTTGAGGATTGATGACATTTAATTTGTTATTTAGTAAAGCATCTACTTCCGCTTGAGTATAACCATCACCATTACCACCACCATTACCTACAGCATTATCAACATACTCTTCTGTAGCAAGATGACTACTACCTGTATTGAGTAATTTTATGAATTCACTGCCTATGTATGAAATATTACCGTCTAATGTTAGATTTGACATAATGATATAATTATAAATAGAAAATAATTATATCAAAATCCTTATCTTTTTTTGCTTTTTGGGGCGAACATATTTTGACAAAGGTTCTTATATTTTTCCTTCTTCTGTTGTATAAATTGATTTTGTAAAAGTTGATAGTGATTAGTTATATCGGATAATGGATTGTTTGGTTGAGGCTTGAGTATTTGGTTTTTAACTTCTTGAGTTAGTTTGGGTTTGGGGCTTTGCCCCAAAGAACTTTCACTTTGTGAAAGTTGTTTCGGCTTTGGATTACCTGTAGGCAATGCTTCGTGTTGTTCTTCTTCTTCTTCTACTTCATCTTCATAAACTTTTACTTCTGTAAATTTTGGCTTAGGCATCATCTTTACCTTTGCCTTTGGTTTAGCGTGAGGCTTTACTGGTTTGGGTTCTTCTGCACATAGCTTTTCGTGTCTGTAACGGTAGTTTTTGTAAGTCATTGATTTGTCACAGGTCTTACAATTTACTTTGTCTGATGCCTTAGGTTTAGCCTTTGCTTTTGGTTTGGGTTCTTCAGTTGTTTCAACTCCAACTTTGTTGGAGTTCAAAGAGCCACTGGCTGTTTCATTTACTTCTTCATTTACAACTTCGTTACTAGGTTCTATAACTTCTTCCTTTGCTTCTTCAATTGCTACTGGTTCTTCTTTACCTTCTTCATTATTTACATCTACCACTTTTATATTTGACATGAAATGATATATATTAGATTAGATTATATCTTAATATTTTTTCATATTTAGTTATTTAAGAAAATATTAGTATGCCGAAGGGTTAGAAAGCAAAAGAGCAAATTGAACGGGGATGCCATAAAGGTTCATTACTACCCCACGTTCGTCAGTAATTTTGAATTCTAACCTCTTTAGATTTTTATTACCAATATCTATATAGTCCTCGCTTAAGGATGAACCAGCATCATTGATGACACCACCCAACTGCTGATTAACCAACACTTTTTTGATGATAGATGACGAGTAAGTGTTAGGGGCTGAATACCTGTAATCTGAAAGAGTAGGAGAACTGATGAAGATGTAGCGGAAAGGCACTAGATTTAGATAGGATGAAGTCCATACAGTTAATGGATTAGATGGAACATAATTGCTTAAGAGATAATTTATAGACAAGTGATTATTACTGTCATAGTTTGCCTGTGTGGTATTCCAAGTGTTATTGACATAGTTTGCTAGTTCTTCATCCGTTGGTATTTTTACTTTATAGTTAAGTCCATCCTTGATGCTAAACTCTACTGTTCTAGTAGCACTAGCGTAGGCATAATTGAATATACCACCCGCATTTAAATCTTCAGTGTTTGTATTCATTCCAGCGTGGATGTCAAAGGCTAGTTGTTCAGCAAAATATATCTTATTTCCTAAATAAAGCCTGAAGTTTTTTACAAATGTATCAGTATTATCAAATACCATTACATACATATATTCATAGAAGCCTACCTCTGTGGTTTTCCAAGTAGCTCCGATGGATATGTCTGTTATATGTAATCTAGTTCCTTCTGGCACTTCTAGATTTTCATTCAACTCAACTACAAAGTCAGCGCTAGACCTAGACTGTGGCAATCTATAATTGCTGTCAATGAATATCTTTTTATACACTAACTTATTGCTCATATTGATTGTTTGAGAAAATAATTTATAAACTATTTATATATTAATGATTGGAATTTTAGGTGGTATAGGCAGAATAGTAGGCAGAGAAATTGGAGAAGAGGCACTGGCTAGAATTCTAGCAGGTAGGACAGCAGAAGACCTATTTGCTAGAGAAGAGATTGCTAGAAGAGTTGGTAAAGCGAGTTTTGATGCTCTTGTTAAAAAGTTTATAATGATATGAAAGATGAAAGAATGATGGATGATGCTAAAAAGAAAGAAACAAATATGAACAAGAAGATGGATGACTTTGCTAGAAATATGAACGGCAATTTGAGAAATAGAAACTCAACACTTTATTCAGAAGTGAGACACATAGGCAACAAAGAAAAACTGGAAGACCGACAAGGCTTGAAGAATGCTTATGACAGTCCGAGTGGATTATACAAGACAGGTAAGACGCTTTTTATAAGTGGAACTACTGGTAAGGATGGAAGTATAACTAGAGATATAATAGATGACCTGATACACTTACCAACTAGAAGCGCTGAAAGAACTGAAAAGTATAAAGATGCTATAAAGATGTTAGAGCAATCACCTGAAATAACACGCGTTGTAGGGCATAGCCTCGGCAGTGCTGTTGTTAATACCCTTGACCAAAATTTTCCAAATAGATTTGAAACAACAACTTACGCAACACCTGCTGTAAAACCTAAAAGAAAAGGAAAACAAGACCCTAGACATCGCGACTGGCGCAACCCCAACGACCCTGTGTCTGCTCTAGATGGCTATGCTATAACATCTTCATTTGATGACCCTAACCACGGATTTGCTAATTTTGCTGGGAATGGCTTGATTAGAATACATCCATCTACTAGAATTAGTAATGAAATAAGACCTAATGATGTTTAAAATAATCTATCCTAGATTAATAATTATGTTTCACAGGATAGATTATAAAAACAAACCAAAATCAATACTACTAACAAAAGGGATGAGCAATTATGACAAGATACAGAAGACGATGAATGAACCTTTAAAAGACTATAACCAGATAAAAGATTTAGTAGAATTAGAAAGTAATAGTATAACAAAGGTAAGTAATATAGAAAATAAAAAATCTAAAAAATCTGTAGAAATGATGGCACATAAAAAAGGTAAATCTAAAAAATAATTTTCTAAATGAATAATTTAATATGGATAATATAGTCAGTGAGGCAAATGACACAATGATAAATCAACTCAACTTTGGCTTACCAGAGACATCACAATACATAACAGACAGGCGATTTGTAAATTACTTTCCTAGTGGTAGTAATATCTACTCAGCAAGTGGAGGAGGCAACAAAAACATTCGCTTCTACATTAGTGGAGACAGCAACCAATATCTGGATTTATCCAGTATCAGGCTATTTGCTAATATCAAAAATACTGATGTCAGTGATAGGGCTAAATTCTTGCGACCATTAGGTGGATTACACGCATTTATGGAAAGGTATAGGGCTACAGTAGGCGGACAAATTGTTCAAGACATAGACCAGTATGCTCGGCACTGCCAGTTATACAAATCATTAAAGTCAAAGGATGTAAATGAGATGGATGATATTGAAAGTAGTGCTAATCCTTCTTGGGATGATGATTACCATAGATACGCTAATGGACTTGACAACGTCATTAGACTTAATACAAATGACCCACCTGATGGAGTTGTTGTAGACCCTAATGCTGACCATAATGAATGGGGACGCATTGGAGTAAGACCTACTAGACACTCTTTGTCAGGAATTCCTAGCAATGGACAAATGAGATTAGGACATAAACCAGTATGTGGCTTATGTGAAAGTAATTATTATTTACCTTTACGCTTTGCTCCTTTAGAATTAGAATTCACTATAGTCAGTGATAGTAATGAACCTATTGTAGTACCACAGGGTAATGGAACAACTGAAACAGATGCTAATGGATATTACTTTCAAGGAGGCAATACAAGTGTCTTATGGGAGATTAACAATGTTATTGTTCGCGCTGAAGTGATTACATTAGACAACACAGTAGATAATAACATTACCAAACACCTGTTAGAAGGACAAAGTTTGAAACTAGTAATTCCACAATACCATACTCTAACTCAGACCTTTAACGCAGGAGGCGGAGAAATTAATATGAACATTGTAAAGTCAGCGAGTAAATTGAGCAATGCTTTCATTACTCTTTATCGCCAAAAGAAACAAGGCACTAGATATGGCACATTCTTACCAGATAACTTTTTACACAAGCGATGGAATTACTTTTATAATCCTATGATTAACAGTGAGATTAATGATGGCTTTGATGGAGCATTAGTAGAAGGTCAAGGCTTTCAAGACTTCACTAGAAATTTAAGTTGGCAAATTCAAGTTGGTAATAAAAAGTTTCCAGAATTTGAATGTCAATCATTAGCAGAAGCATTTTACTTTTTGCGACGAACTATACATTATCACAACCCAGAGCAGAACTCACTGAACATCAGGTGTAAGCAGTATCGTGCAAACAAATTTATCATAGGCGTTTCATTTGAAAAGATGGCTGATGTGAATTTCACATCTATAAATACAAAGATGGGCAGTTTATTGACTTTTAAGATTAAAGGCACTCAAGGACCATTAGCTGTTGGTGAGCAAATCCAAGAAATCTTTACACGCCGAATTTCGGAGAGCATCCTAGAGTTGAGGGAGAGTGGTTCTGTAGTGTATGATTAATTTGTTTCTAAATAATAATATAGATGTATAAAAATCGTCATAA
>DF244105.1:34839-50091 GCA_000507305.1 Breviolum minutum Mf 1.05b.01 | reverse complement strand
GGCACCGACCTTACTGAGATTGCGAGGTTAGGTCCAAAAGTGAGCGAAGAGTGAGCTGCAACGCACCCATTGCATAGTAACTGTTCTACAATACTGACCTTAATAGGCAGATATATCGGGGTCATATCCCTTGACATATCGCATCATAAACAAATAAGAAATAGATAATATGAATATTCCTGTTTACAGAGTCCAAGTCGCATGGTTTTCTCCAAGTGCATTTTACCACTAAATTGATCATTCCTTTGTGCCAATTTGGTGGAGAAACTGAGTGTCAAGGGCTCATGGCACTATCCATCCAAAGAGCATCTAAACTCGAGCCATGAAGTAGACAAGGAGATTTGAACATGGATTTTTGACATGTTGAGTCGCTGCGTTGAAACTTTCCACTCCGATCCTTGACAACTGTCAATCGCTGCCTCCGGTGCCCGTTTCTTATTGACGCGTCTCACCACAAAAGCTGTGAAATTCTTAAGGCTTTTGTTTTAGCTTCGATGGCAGACATGACTCATGGTAGGTCAGGTAGGTCATTAGTTGCCAACATGTCACCATTTCAAGATTTGTTGGGAGGCTGAGGCCCAGAGTCTGCCACTGGATCGATGAATTTTACATCGTCAGTCGAAATGCCTTCAGCAGGGGCTGCGCGCCCGCAGCAGAAAGGCTTGCTCAGATGCCGAGCAACAGTGAAATGAGAGAAAAGTGTGGTGTCTTGTGGTGCTGCATGTGCTTGCAACATGTATTAACTCTTTTCTTTATACAGTGCATCAATATTCACAGTGATTTGACTGATAACGACGATTTAACTGATTGAGAAGAAAAAGGCATGATTTGTTAGTGCTTGCTAGTCACATGCCCCGTCCCCGGCAAGTTGGCCCTTGTGGGTGTGTTTGCTGTGTTTTTTGCACATTTCAAATTGGAAGGATCTCTCCGAGGGCCTTGCGGAACGTTGGTTCCTAGGCTTTGTCGACGCGGCCGCAGCTGTTTCAGGGACGAAGGAGATAGAAGTCAAGGGATGTTGCTGATTCAACGTGTGAGAGTGCTCTTTTGCTGTAGAAGCCCATGCATGGATTTGTGATGATTTGTGTGCGTTGATTGTTGCATGTTTTGCACTGAAGGGCTGTGTGTCTTTGATGTTGAGCCTCTAGCTTAATTCAAGTTTGATTTGGAAAAACTGCATCACCGCGTTTTACGATTCCAGGGATGTTTTGTTAGTGGTTCGTTTTTGATTGCAAAAAATTGCAGGAGTCCAGTGCTTCATCCTCAAGTGACGAGGTGAAAATCAAAAACATTGATTGGTGATGAAACGGGTTGCTTATGCTTGTTTCATGCTTCCAAAATATCGAATCTCGCCGTAAGATGCCGATGTGAACCATTCAAAATCTGAACGATTTCATCAATCTTTGGTCAAGGTGTGAAACCATCAAAGCGATGCGACATATCCAGAACTGCCAGGAAGATGATGCCACTTGCCGTCCCGAGCGACAGCTGCGTCGGCGAAGCAACTGCCTTAGTTGGGGAGACCTTTGTGTGGATGAGGTTCAGTATGTTGAAGTCCAACTTTTTTGTGTTTGTGCTTTTTGGTAACCGATTTATTTGTGTGTTTACGAAAAGAGTTTGTTTTTGGTTCATGTTGGACTCTGTGACTCTATATCAGGCCGAAGTCAAAGCGCAGGGATCCAAGGGCTGGGGACCTTAGAAACGACTGAACCACCAGGAATGCAGCCCTGAAATGCTGGTCGTTTGGGTGAAATTCTGTTGATCTTTGACAGGCCAGAGGCCAAGGCAAGTGCAGAAGCTGCAGAGGTTGGGGGCAAATGTTCCGTGGGTTGATTTCCCTGTTTTGATGTGGTATATAATGAGTTAAAACACCAACTTGTCACACTCTCCAATTCTACAAGAATTGCATCATTGATTGAAATATGAGATAGGTTGATTATGGTTTGAGTGTAACAATCAAAGTGGAATTTGATGGGAATCATTATGGGATGCAAGAATCCAAACAAAAAACTATTTAAGGCTATATATTTTATATAACTTGTTTATACGTACATAAATATGTATCTATGTATATATTTTTTTTTAATCAAACAAGAATCCCAATTTTGAACTTTCTCTTTGTTCCCCAGGTTTCATTATATTTGACATGTTATATAGCTGAACGAAGCTTTTCCCGCTGTGAAGGCCAGCAGTTCTAGCAGCTCTTCATCGAGTAGTAGCGGTATGCCTGGCCAACTTGTGAAAGTTTTTGTTTGATTCCAGCAAGTTCTCAAAGGCTTGAATTATATATTTTGAAAATGTATAAGTTAAACATGTGTTTTGAAGTATATTTTATAGTAGATACCGTAGATACCTGTGTTTTTAAATTTTACTTTGAATGGTGCCGACATATGATTTACACTAAAGACATGAAACAGATGCCATGATACAGTTGAGATGACCGGTATGTTTGACCACATCGTAGGCCCTGGATCCCTGTGATAGTTTTTGACACCAAACGCAGGATCTTGTGAATTTCATCAGACATGAATCAAACCTTTCAGCCAATTGGTTCAACTTCAACAAACAGAAAGTACAACAATATCCATAATACCATGTATCAATATCTACAATCTATGTCATATTCATATCATCCAAACAATCCAAGAGTTTCACGAACCATTTGAAAGTCGTCCTTGTTGCATAGCGTCAATTTGCTTTCTTGATTATCAAGATGAGCCTTGATCGATGAATCAATGAAAGAACTTTTGTTTTAAGGAAGGCATCCCAGTCAATGTCGCATTCAGGTATCAGTTTCCTCCACAAGTGGATAGTGAAGTAAAGGTTGTACGAAAGTTTGAACAGAGGTTTGATTGGTGGTATCTCTATAGCCATGCACTGAAAAAATGCCTTGAGTCTTTACGCTATACTTTCAGGAGAAAAACTCTGTCTCCAAAGATGTTTCCAGAGTCAGTGACATGCAACATGTCCTGACAGCAATGAAGACATGGAGTTTGAACGTGCGCTGTTTCGAATTCATCAAAAAGCGCTTTTGACGGAACCATTCCGGCGATTACGACTTCAGCTTGAAGCAATTTTGCCAGCGTCACGGTGGAAATGCTAGTGTTCAAATTTGATTGCATTGCATTATGCTGTTTTCCCTTAATTAGATGTTTTCACTTTGTCGCGGACAGTTTGGAATCAAAACTACATGTTTTTATTTTTTTCGTTTGGCCTGAATTTGTTCATTGCTATGTGTGGTTTCTGTGTCTTTCACCTTCAGCGGCCAGCAAGGTGTTCATTGCTGCACAAGTGTTGCTTTTAGCAACACTTCACTCTTGCTATGTTGGTCAGTCATCCTGCTTGCCTGATGTTTTCAGACATGCTGGCATCTCGAATTGCAATAGTGGTTGTGTTGTAAGCTTTTGGGGAATGTGATGCAGTTGCATTTAATCAGCGACTTGGAAATCTGAAGAATCTGAATGCATCATGGATTCTGACATCATGGATTTTGATTTTTGTTCCATATTTTGCCCAAGTTTCACAGATGTTCTGTAGGTCTTTGGAATGAATCTACGGCAGAGCCCATGTTGCCAGAGGATTCTTTGCTTCGCTTAAGTCTCAGCACAGGCGATGGCTTGATAGGTATGACCTTGGTGGAACATGACAGGCCGGCAGTAACCTCAAAGCCTGGTTTTCAAGTGCAAAAGGAGAAACTCTACGGCAATTGGAGATGGAAGAAAACAATTTTTGCATTGTGAATGTTCTCATTTTTTGGTTGCGGCGGCTGGGGTGGGTTGTTTTTTGGTTTCTATTTGTTTGTTTTCTTTTTTGTTGCTGTTGTGGTTCTTGTTGTGGTTGTGGTTGTGTTCTCTCTCAAGTTGCAAAACTGTCAAAGGCAATGGTGTAGACATTAACAACATGACATACAGCAACAACATCTGAGTGCCAGGCTGCACACATTCACAAATTGCAACTATTCCAGTACATCTATACATGAAATAAGATCAGCATCAGTAACTCAAACTGATTTCATCCTTGTCTCAATGATTTTTGCCAGTATTCTACCTTTCAAACTGCCAGTTGCTATCGGTTCCCTTCCCCAAGGAATCGCTCCGTTCGAAGATCTACTGGCCGCGTCTCAACAGACTCAGATCATAGCATCTTGAGAAGCTACAGATTTGCTCTGGACCGGGAGCTTGTACAAATGAGGAGCTCTTAGGGGAAGATGCATTTTCGGCTGCAAGTCGTGACTCAAGGCATTTCATCATATTTTGTCGCGGGGTTGTTGCATTCAGACTCTCTAAGTTGATGAAAGTTCATGTTTGCCATCCATGAATGCAGGAAAAGTGTGTTTGAGAAGCACCACTTTGACGTGCACAATGTTTCCATCACTTCAACTTGATCCTTGGAATGAAAATATCTGATTCTCCATGCTTGCCGCTGATAATACAATTCCTATCTTTTTGGCAATCAGACTGCTAGAAGGTTTGCCATCCTTCGGAGCTTTTTGGCATTGCAACAACTCTTAGGTCTAACACCTTTTGGTCCACTGGCCGATGCATTTCATCTCTTCGATTCGTGGGATGGATTAGCTACTTGACTCAAAATAATTTCAGCAGGGAGTTTAGATACATATGTTTATATTCACTTGGGAATCTCTATAAATGAATTATGTTTCATAATTACATATGATTTAAATATATTAACCATAGTATAATATGAGCAATCTTAATTGTCATGGTCGTTTAAAAAAACACCGACACATCTCAACCAATCGACTCAAAGACGATAAAGACGTTTGCAGATCATCAACGAGTTGGCTTATGGTTTACGAAGTCGTGGTTATTTGGAACGCATGGATGGAGAGAATGTGGTCGAAGCTTGGGCTTGGACAGAAGATCAGGTCGGCGTGTAAAGCCGTTTGTTTCGGAATGTTTTTGGAATCATTGATGCATAATTAATATCATAATCTATCTGAAAATTACAATGAGATATATAATACAGAATATATGGAAGACCTGACTCTACATGATCTTGTAAAGCTTTGTTGCTTGTGCTTTATACCTGTTAGTGATTCTCTCCGTTTTACGATGTTTCATTACGGAAATTGAAGGTTTGTGAATTCGCATCGGTGCCCTTTGCAGGTGGAGTCTCCTCTCCAACGAACCTTTCTTGGTTCATTCTTTCGGAAGACAATGTGACTTGGTTCAGATATTGGAACCACTGTATTGAGATATTTCCTTAATGAACAACTCTTAATTCAGACTTCAGACTCTAACCTTGGTAGTTGATTTTCATTATGAAACCTGTTTTTTTATGCTTGAATGTTCCCAGTGAGCAACATGGGATGATCTGTTTCGTTGAATCCTTCCATGGTTTTACAATCGACCCTGACATTGGATGATGGAGTGATACATGTTGTGCACCCTGATGAGTTGACCCATGTTGATGGCGTCATTTTTGATCGTTCCTCATGGAGTTAAAGAATTAAACACAGTCCTGACATATCCTGAGCTCACTTTCACTGGTTTTTGCTACATGCCTTGGAATGATCTGGGATGATGATGTTATTTTTTTGTTTTCATAGAATTTTCCTACCATCAAATTCATCGAATCATTTAAACGTTTCGGTTTCAAAATGCTTCAATAAACTTTAAAAAAATCAAAAAGAAAAATGAGCAAACCTAAGACCAACCAAGCAGCTTCTTCCAGTCGTGACCTAGGGTGACCTTTTAATCACCCAAAATGGAGGTGATCAAAAGGCCTATGAATAGGTGACTTAAGAAACATGTTTAAAAAAACAAAAGTTCACTCGGAAGGACCAACCAACCAACCAACCAACACACACACACACACACACACACACACACACACACACACACACACACACACACACACACACACACACACACACACACACACACACACACACACACACACACACACACACACACCAACCAACCAACCAACCAACCCATGAGGCTTCTTCTCAGTGCTTTGATGTCGTTTTGTTTGATTTCTGCCATAACTGGTCTCTTCATTCGCATCGCTGTCCATGGCTCCGCCGTGTGACTTGCTTGTCCATGGCTCCGCCGTTGGTGAAGATATACATATATATGATATATGAGACAAATATATATATATATGATATATATATGATGTGTATATGATATATGATATATATAATATATGATATATATGTATATATATATATATCCCAGATGCTCAATGTATGGATAGTTTACCCACATTTGGGTAGTTTTGGGGGTAAATGTAGGTAAATATACCATACATTGAGCATTTGGATATACTCATTCATATTATGCTACAGTATACGATGTGCTCAATATTTGTATATATATGTAACATGTATATACAGATATACCGACATACTACAATATATATTAATATTTATATATATGTATTTGTATCGACGACAGCACCGACGACGATGATGAAGAGGATGATGATGGAGATGGTGGAGTGGTGATGGTGAAGTTGCAACACTTTTGAAAGAACCCCATTTTTCAAATTGCAGTTCCCTGTTTTTGTTCTTTGGCGTTCTGTAGCTGTAAAGAAGACACAGCAGCCGTTAAGTGCATGACTTGTTCCATACCTAAAACCATAGTTTTGAAGTTGTGTAGGGTCTCTTGGCGCTTGAAACACGGAGGTTGATGTTTCCCATTGCTTTGGCTGCGCAGTACTTTGGTGTCAGCAACAGCCGTATGTCCCTGAACGTCTTGGCAAGAAGCTTTCCGTGGATTGGAATTCATGTGGATGTTCTACGCACGGGACAGCGGAGACTATGGCCCCTCTTCAGGTCCCACATGTTGTTTCTGCTCATTCAATCCTTCGCAGCCGGGTTCAAAACTTCCGTGATCGTCGTTTTGTGTGGATTTATGGATTTGAAGTCTCTAGTTGTTTCACAATTTGAGAGAATAAAAACTCTAAATGTCAGAAATTGTGAGAGCCCACATCAGACAGCTTAAACTGATTTTTACAGTACATACCTTGCGTGTTTGCGTTGTAGACTTGAAATGATCTTACTATGTCCGCTTGCATGTTGAAACCCGAGGCATATCTTAGCTGCAACTTAGCCTGGCGCTTCTTAGTCTATCGAAAATCTTCTCCTGAAGGTTTTGAAGAGAATATTTTCAGCTTGTGTTCCCTGATTGAACCTGGGTCTGAAAAAGACTAGTACAATTTGTTGATTTGAAAAAGTTTATTTTCACAAAATGGCCGAAACCAAGAGAAAGTGTTTTGGTGTTTTTGTTGACTTGTTGTCCTTGTTTTTTGATTATTTTTTTTGCAGCACCAAGGAACTCTTCAATTTGATCTTTGTTCGTTCTGTCCAATCGGCTGGTCTGTATCCCAAAGTGGTAACAGCTTCGATGGTACCTAGGCATAGCTGTTTCAGTGTTTTTTGGTATCTTTGTTTTTGTGTGTAGGGAAAACGGTCGGTTTTTTGTAGATAGTTTTGGTGATGTTTCTGTTGCAAAAATCGGAGCTTGGAACTCTACGAAGGTCTATCTCCACTTCTACATTTTCTGTTCTTTGTACCCATTTCACAATTTGGCATTTCTCGCATGCTGTTCCTTGTGCTGCTATGCAATGGTCTATTGCCTGAATCATTTTGAGGCCGGAGGGTGTCGGATCTGTTGGACAAGTTATTCTTTCAGATAACTTAGCAGATTTGGTTCGAAGTTTACGGCACCTTGTTACCTTTCAAGGTGGTGCTTTCCAAGCGGGGAAGGCAGAAGGGTACAAGTAGACTTTCTCACCCACACCCTTAAAAAAAATAATTTGTTGATCACACTATATCGAACTAGTTGATGATATTTTCCAAACGCACATCTACAAGATGTAGAGCAAAGCTTTTAACCAGATGTAGAAATTTATCAAAAATCGCTTAGGCTTGCGCAGGTCTAGATGTACTAAACGATGTTTTCATGCAACTTTTGGTCATTCCCAGCTCGTTGTGTTTTTCACGAGTGTCAAGTCATTTGTAGCTGTGCAGCAAATACTTCACAGATTGCCTCCCAATGGACAGCACCTTCTTCAGAGACTACAAAAGGAAGAGGCTGGCTCATTTCTTAGTGGTTCAGTGGTTCGTTGCAAAGCTTGAACAATTGCCTAGGAATGAATCCGCATAGGCAGATTCCGTACAAAACATGACATCCGCAGGCAAGATGTAGCACCGATGTAGGCTCGGAAAAAAGAAAAACAGCCCAGCCCACCAAAACAACTCGACGATTCCCCTGTCGATGAGTGCTCTCGGATCAGCTGCAGGAGCCTGCGTTGAGATCTGATCCCTTTAGCAACAATACACCTACCACTGCTCATCCCCGTGTACCTTTGCCATGTTCAGATGAAGTTTAAAGAGGGATGTGAGAAAGATGGTTCCAGTTTCTCAGTATGAGGGTTGACACTGCTAAGATGCATCTCAAGATTTGGTGCTGCGGTGCGATAAGATTGCTACTGAAAGAGTTCATGCAATGTGATGAAGCATGGATTCTGAAATAAAAGCAGGTTCAGAAATGCATAATGGAAAGATGCAAAGTCCATGCAGACTGACAACTGATGAGAAGTGAGAATCAGGGCTCAGTTTGTAATGATGATGGCTTTGAATTTTCCACCGATAAACTTCGGTAAACTTCCATGAAATTTCAAAATCCAAGGAACCGGATTTTGAATGACGAACTTCCATGAAAGTGTTATAATTAGCCAGCCTTGTTTTTTGTTTGTGAGATTTCAATGATTCCCTGTTACTGTTGTGTGACTCAAATGTCTTCAAATGCGAAAATCAAGGCACTCTTCCTGCCAATGCTTTCACCGTCTTGGACTATGGAGGCACCATTGGGTACCGGGTGCGCGTGGCACTCAATGTTTCGTTCCATATTGCATAGGGTTTTTCCCTATACACAATGGATCAGAATGGTGTGGCCTGTTGGTAACTTGGGAGTACCAAAACCCACCTCGGCATCCACATCAATACCATCCTGGTAGGCTGATTGATGTGATTCACTGATTCACTTCATTGGGTGTGTGCCAGGCTGCCCCACTATGGACCATGTTCTATCCTGCAGAACCTGCTAGCACGTTTCCAGAAGAGGTCCTTTGGAAACGATTTTTTGTTATGGCTGAAACCGTGGTTGCCAGGAGGAGTGACAGACTTGTCTAATTTTCACGATTTACTGATTTATATGTCATTAGAACATTTCTTCAGTACATTGAACCAACTTTTGAATCTGGTAGGGGTTGACAGGT
Source organism: Breviolum minutum Mf 1.05b.01 (assembly GCA_000507305.1). Classification (NCBI taxonomy): domain Eukaryota; class Dinophyceae; order Suessiales; family Symbiodiniaceae; genus Breviolum; species Breviolum minutum. Next base: position 40,845 of record DF244105.1, on the reverse strand, counting down.
CCTTTTGTTTTATCTATCTTTCTTTCTTTCTTTCTTTCTTTCTTTCTGTCTTTCTTTCTTTCTGTCTTTCTTTCTTTCTTTCTGTCTTTCTTTCTTTCTTTCTTTCTTTCTTTCGTTTCAATTCCCAAACTGGATATCCCCGTTTGAAACATTTGCTTCTGTCTCCTGATTCAAATATGGACGTGACGTTGAGATTCCACATCGCCCTGATGTTCTGAGGCGATGAGGCATATTCAGAGTGAAGAATATAACATGCCGTGAAGATGTGCTCGTCGGCGAAGGGCTAGGATGAGCCAGGGCCTGCAGAGTATCTCATATCCTTTTTAAATACATAGCTAAGTAGCTACCACCTGAAAGGTCAGCAATCCTTCGGCAAGACGTTGATGTGACAGCTTCACATCAACGAAAAAGGAGTGACAATGCTTTGGACTTCGTTGAAAGAATCCACACTGGAAGAGGCAATTTTGTAGAAGAGAATGTATACCCTTTGCACAATTTAAACACTGATTATATATAGACAACATGCCAATGTTCAAAAAACGATTCACCTTCGGTGGGTTCAACCATACCAGGCCCTCGAAAGAGACAGCGTGCCCCATCCTCCGATGAGGCGCAAACCTGAGCTCGTGATATTCTCCAATGAAACGGTTCTTGTCATTGGAAACATTGGAAATTGCAATGGATGATGGATAGTGTAACAGGATATTTGTTGTTACTATTGCTGATATTTTGGGATATTTATATATTTGGATGTTAATATGTCTATATATGTGGTGGAGCAAGGGTGCACTGAAGTTTAACTTGTATATAGATTAAATGGATAATAGAGACGGACCGTTGCCAGTCTATAGTCGCCTTCCGAAATCACATAAGCTCCTACTTTGTACTTGATGGTTTCACCATATCGCAATTGCTGCCACGTGTTGCCTGCTTGCACCTGGCTTAAAATAGATTTGCTATACAAATATGTGGGTATATTGGTATGTGTATGTATAGTATGAACACCGATCGGGATGGCTAAGTTGCTGAGCCAGGAAGCAACGAAGGCAACGCAGAGTGCAAATCTCAGTTTTGATGCATGGTGCGGCCGCTCTTCACGGTTTCACTGTTGCAAACAAAAAGTTATGTGCTGGCAAGTGTACTTCACGGGTATACCGTATACCGTAAGAGTGAGTCATACTTACTTTGGTGGTTGGGGTTGGACTTGTTTTTTTTGTGTCTCTTTTTTTTCCTCGAAAGCCATTTACTAATTAGCTGTTTGTTGGGGCTAGCGAATAATACCTCCATGAGGGACAAGAAGAAAAGATCTGAATGAATGAACAGTTCAGTAAATCCAGGATCTGCTTGTTTATTAAAGTTTATTCTATTTGTTTGTCTTTCCGTCTCTCTAGTAATTCAATGGAACCAGACAACAGAAGTTCTAACTTGTTTGACTAAAACACAGAAATACCAAGCATGACAAGAAGACTGAAGACAGGTTCTCGCGTTCTGGTATGGCCAACCAAGCAAACATAACAAGTCTGCTCTCTAGATATGTACACAAAGAATTGTGAGTTGCTATGTTTGTACTGAGCTGGCAACACAGCAATACGATGCTTGAGTTTGTAGAATGGGCTTCCCAAACTGACCATCCAAGAATTGCTTGAACCAAAGTCTTAAAGTACCTCAACAAGACCAAAAACAAAAGCACCACCACCACCACCGCCAACAAGAAGAAGAAGAAGAAGAAGAAGCGGAAGCGACGACGACGAGGGCGACCACCACAACAACAGCAACAGCAGCAACAACAACGACAACAGCAACAATAACAACAACCCTCAAGTAACTCATGTCTTGACTTCCTTGAATGGTTGTAGGTCTTCTCTCAGAAATTCGCATCATATATCATAGTTCTTCATTTTTGTACACTGTCGTCATCATGTAGTATGATGTAATTCAAACTCATGTCATATCAGATACTGTAAGTAGTTTACTTGACATGCTATGACACAATATAACTGGCATATAGTTGAATATCACTTTAACTTTATATACGACCATATATCTAGATTTTTATCCCCCACAAGGGTGGAACACATTGCTGTACTGAGGCCTTGCTCCCCCGTGTGGAGCTTAAATCATGAAACTGGGCTCCGTTGGATACGCGTCATGTCATGAGCCAGCCATCGGGGGGGGCGAAAAAATTCCCAAGGCCCGTGGATCCGCGACGACTTCGGATGGTACAGGACAGCTGGTTGCCATTAGAAATGAAGACAGCGGCGCTAGAAGATTCGGCCACACGTATAACCACTCTTATTGCTTGAAAAGCTTCAAATCAATGGAAAAATCCTGACCAGCCAGGATTACTCCGATGTTGCCTGATGCGATTGGCTGGGGAAAAAGTGAGGGTTTGTTTCTCCAGCTGCCTTTTTGAGAACTTCAGATACTTGTTGTGTTTGAGGAAAGTGTTGCTTGGTTTCTTGCTGGAATCCCAAGCGGCCACTAGCAAGTCTGGTTTCAAGTGGCTTCGGGATTTAAGTTTGTTTTTGTATGTTTGTTGTGTATTTGTGTATTGATGTGTATTGTGTTTTGTTTCTGATCATTGTTGATTTGAAGAGGCAGAGTCGAAGTGTGAGCATTGTACCACTATTACTAATACATACGGTAAGCACACAACCACAGTTGCACTTGCAGAGTCCACATGGTTCATCAGTGGATCATTTACCATACCATCCTGCCGTTTTGCTTCCTCCCACTCGAGAAAGTCATGTCGTCAGGGAGGAAAAGCTGATGTGTTTCACAGGATCGAGACAACTTGCGTAGTATATTCGACTGGAAGTTGATGGCCTTCACTTTATGATTCCCTGAAAATTTTTATCATGACATTCAGGCCCGATCATGATATCCACTGAGGCGGTAATATAAATGTAAGTTTGGAGTTTTTTTGTTTTTTTTTTCGTAGGAATAGCTTTGCGCGCAATGGATCAGCCGTGTTTGTGTGGCACCATATGCTCACAATACGCCCGGTTCTGCAGCAGCTGTGGACAACGACTACAAGCATCAACATCTCCCAGGGTGGTAGAAGAGACACCCATGTAACTTGACTTGAAGCATCTGCCGCCTTCATATGCAGCGATGACTACCAAATTCACCGATTTTGTGACAGTTGGGGATTGTTGATGGCAGTTGGGGAGTTTTGTGAGTGATGTCATCTTTGGAGGCTTCATGTCTACTGTAGGGGAATCCTGTATTCAGGTCCAATCCCTCTGAGTAATCATTCTTCCAAACAACTCTTGAGGCCTGCGGAGACAAGTTCGGTGGAAGAGGCGAGGTTGTTATTCTGTATCAATGGAGAGGTATTGTGTTCATATACAAGGGAGTCCCTTTGGTGCACAGCTACCGCTGACAAGCAAAAAAACAACCACAACCACAAAAGTAGCACATTTATAGACAAGAAACCACACATCTACAACAGCTTTGCCAGCATGTCATCATTCAGATGTACCCTTGGCAGCCGCACTAGGATCGACCGGAACCCGCGCTTGTCAAGGTTCAAGATTTGCAGCCAACCAATGATGTCTTGAGCGCAAGGACCGCAAGTGACAGATTGTTCTTTAGCAGAAAACGACATTTTAACATTGATTAGATCCCAAAGTGCTGTACATACTGCAACAATCCAAAACACATATGACATGTGGTATATGACACACTTGACAAAATATTGTAGCATAGTATGTGTGATATATGTTTAGTCTGTCTGTATTATAAACAACACCTCTATAATTTTTGTCTATATTCATGAATCTACATCAATATATATATATATATCATATATATTTACGTACTGCATTGCAAGCATTATATATGCATCGATTCCAAGTCTTTGCTACCTGTTCCAGGCCGGAGGTTTGTTCGATTGGATCGCGAGGATCACGATGCACTACGCTGGCTGGGGGACCTGGTGATGTTCTCGTCGAGTAGCTGAAGTTGAAGGGCTATATACTTTCCATGTACTATCTCATATCTCATGCTGGGTGCTAGGTTCATTTTTGGATTTTTTTGGAATGCTTACTTTTTCCTATTGGGGGAAGAATTCATTGACTCATATTGGTTAACTTGGTTGACAACACCAACTCTGTTGGATATCGCCTTTTATGTGGTTTTTCAACTGATCTTTTTTGCGGCATGGTCTCACAAATCTTCCTGATGGCAAGTGACAAAAAAGGTGAAATGATTGAAACACATCTTTGAAAGAATAAATCACATGTTGGGTGTGGCCCCCTCCCCAGTAACAGTGTGGGAAATGTATGGAAATGTAGGGTTTTAGGTTGGGATCCGATGGTGGTGACTGGACTGTCCAGGTGGGACCTCCCATTCCAACCAGATCCCTGCACCTTGGTCTTTGGAAAGTTACGACTGCTGGGTGAAGCACAGACATGTCGTGAGATGTAGTAGATACACATATGAAAATATATTATTATGACAAGATATGAATCAATATGATATATGGTATTCAATTTGGGTGTACAGTACAGTATATGATAGTATATGTACATATACGTATATATATATACATATGAATTTGCATGATTATGCATACATATATGTGTATATATATACGGATATTATTATGCATGTATGAAATATGTGTCTTTTATTTTTCAAGAGTCAGGTTCCTTAGCAGTTCACGTGCTCCTAGTTTCTTCCATAGCTATCGACCGATTTACTTGGCACGCTGGAGGCCGTCCGGTCGTCTCCTGGCCTTGTCAGAGACCAACCAGGCGACCGTAACTTCCTCGTGGTTTCTTTGTATTCCATGTTGATGAAGCATGTCACCATCCATGTCGTTTTTGCATGTGTTTTTTTCTTTTACATTTTTTTTCAATTGATTTGATGTGCAATTTATGATCCTTAAAAAGAAAAAAATAGCCACTGGAAAGAAGCCAATTGTCAAAGAGAAAGTAGTCTTCCAACCCCTACCTACTGTTGATGGAAGAAATCCTGCACCACGTGGGATGGTGAAAGCCCTATCAAGAATGGGATGATTATAGATAATTATCATCCTTGGTGGTGCAGGAGTTTGTCCATCAACAGTATTTCTCAGGGGCCATCTGAGTTGTGGGAGGGTTTCTGGGGCCCTCAGGAGCTTCTAGACATGGCAGAGGAAGATGTTTGGCGTTTGTCCGAAGAAATGGCGGGGGGAAACCCAGAGCTGTGAAAAATGTTGGGTTTTTAAAGACCTGCAATGTGCATGAGGTTTTTGTGTTTTTTTAGATTTTTTGGGTGAGATTTTCCATGCCAGTCGGAGCATCCAGAAAATCAGGTGACAGAATTTTGTTGGTTGGCCATCTTCTAAAGTGGTTTGGATGGGAGACAAAGTCTGTACCACCTGCTGCAGTTGTTGCTGATAACCTGACGTTGTGCATAGATGCTGATCATGCCACCGCTTTGTCCTTGTGGCTCCAGCAAGAGTTGTGGTGGCCATGCATGGCCATCGGTTTCAACAAGTGTGGTGAGCAACAGTCTCAGGGCGGATCAAGTTGCATGAAAGGATCTCATTGGGTGATCCTCATTCAGACTTGGCCACCATGAGATGCCAGAAGAAGTGCAGGAAGTCTCAGTCCAGCACGGCCCTCAGGCAGAAAAAAAGAGATCAAATGATGCCAACTTGAAGACTTTGAAGACTTTGGAAGAGGACCCATACTTCTTAAGTACAGTTTTGAGCAAAAGAATCATTCTTCATCATTTCTGTTGATCTCACAGAAAAGTTGCGTATTTAGATAGAACCAAATTTCCATCCTGAATCCTCATTCCATCCTGCTGGGTGTTGATCCTGCAGGTGCCCCAAGGCCAGGGCAAAGGGGAGTGATGATTTTGGATGGGTGTGGAGTTATCCAGACAAGATTTGCCTTCACACAGCTTCAAATCCAACAGGGATTTCCTTGATACTCTATAGGGAATGTTGCATCAAATACCTTAAACAAAATGTGTACATATCATATCTGGGCCAGCATCGCTAGGTACCCC
>DF244105.1:0-29444 GCA_000507305.1 Breviolum minutum Mf 1.05b.01 | reverse complement strand
ATCTCTTGTTGGGACATCTTGGTCCAGCCATTTTTAGGCATGGTCGGCAGCGGAGAGGAAACTGCCTATATGTCTTTATGTAGTTGAGGACAATGGCTTGTCATGTGGGCCTTTTGTATGACTTGAAGGTGTTGGTTTTGTCTCGTACCTCATGAAGAGTACTTGTCACTTGTCTGCGAGCAAAAAGCAACAAAACAAGTTGAGTTCATTCGGTTGATGGCTGAAATCCTGCACCACTTTTGATTAGATGGGATTTCCCTCCACCCCTTGAATCTTAACATTGGAGGTATTCAAATGCAGGAAACAGACGCAGTCATGAATGGCTGAAATCCTGCACCACCCTCGATGTCATCCCAACATTGAAATTATGGGGGTTGCAGGGGGAAGCATCAAAGGTGCTACAATGCAATACATGGCAGGCGGTGCAGGATTTCAGCCATCAACAGTAGTGATGACCTAAACTATTGCTTATAAACAAAGAACACTTCTCAAAAACTTGTTCAGAGAATAGTCACGCTGTCATGGGTCATTCCTTTTGAAGTGACAGACATTTTTTTGTGAGGACACGACTGGCATGATAATACAGGACTTTCAGATCAACAGCTTGCTTCCAAACAACGGAAGTTGAAAGATAACATGAATTTTGGGATGGTATTTTTAACGGGTTCGCCCTTCTCCTGCAGGATATCCCACGTGTCACGGCAGAAAAAGGGTGAGAACGGACGGGAAGTAGATTCCTTAAAGCATCCGTTCTGGGTCCAACAAATACCATTGGCCAATGGAAAATATTCTCATGTTACATGTTGGGACCCATCGATTCGACTCTGAACCTTGCGGAGTTTGTTTGCCGGGGGGGACATATTCTGAAGTCAAGGTTTGCTTTTTAAAGTTGGTGTGCCGTTAAAAAATCTCGTGATCACGGATGGGAATGATTCCGGAATTTGAAGGGGTATGTGAAGGGTGTTGTACATTTCTTTGTTCATTGATTCATAGTCGAAGTATCATTTTGGGAAGACACCTTTGTTTTGTCCTATCACCATAAACTTAGATAACCAAAAGAACCCTTGACAAAATGGGGGAAACCACTCCCGAAAACTAACTTTTTAATCGAAAATCCCCATATTAGGTGGAATTTTCAGCAGCCTTCGTGTTAGTTTTCACAGGGTTAAGAAGATCGGTTGCGTAACAACCTCTTGCAACAGCCTTTTTTGCATCGCTCCATTGAAGTTGTTGATGCCAAGTAGAAGAAAGTAGTATGATTGGTTGGGATCTTCTCCTTTTTATTGCTTCCAAGACATCCAAATGGCTACTCATCATATACTAAAGTGAAACATATCGTATATTAGTGTAAACCATCGTTTGGTACAATGACTTTGAACGAGAAGTCTGAAAATCAAGCTTGCACCTTCCAACAACGCGTCATATGATATACAGATTTGGATAGACATGAATGGAAGACGGTCCAGCTGGAAGAGCTACCAAGTCCTGATGTTTGATGAACGTTTGGTGAAGAAACAACAGATTTGGTCGTTTGGTTTTTAGGTAGGTTGATGTTCTCCTAAAAATTGCAGAAAAAATCAGGAATTTGGGTGTGTGCGTGTGAAATTTGACTACAGTAGTGATCGGTGCGTTTTCACGTAAAGTTATGGCCGTTTTGACCCCTTTGGATCCACGGAGACATGATGGTCCATCCAAATTGTACATGTCGACAGCCTTCAGGTAATAAGGAGTTGGCCTATGCATTGATTTGCAGTGTTTATGGCATTGGCAAAACCACGGCCTTCAAGATTTGTGTGGATACTGCTTTGGATCCTCACAAGTGTCTTGGGTCGAATCAATTGAAAATGTTCAAGCGCATTTTAGAGAAGGGGTGTAATAGTGTTCCGTTGTTGATCGTTGTTGCTTTTTTAAAGTGGCTATGGGCTATTGTGAACATGATGAAGTGTTCGATGATTTTGGGAATTCGTTTGAATTCTCCCTTGTGTAATGCTTGTACATTTGGGAAATCCAGGGTGTCCAGAGGGACCCAGGTGCTATGTGTTCACCATTGACTGAGGGCCCTACCAAAACCCAAGACAGAAAAGCTTTCAAAATAGTGGTGGTCGAGTTGGAAATCTACAAACATAGCATCACATGTCAGGTTGATAAGCCATGACAGATTCATGCGGAGTTGTATACAGAAACTTTGTTGCTTACCATGCATGGTGAACGGTGTGTGTCAACGGGTTGTGTCCCCCGAAGAACTTTTTTTTGTTGAAATGGAGATTGAAGAGAGGCCATCATTGTTTGGGAACCAGGGCTCTTGATGTATGAAGTTCTTTCTTCACTGCGCATATATATACGTCTTCTACTATTCCCAACATAGCTCTATCTGACTTTACTCTTCTCCTCACATTCTCACTTACTGACACACGTGGGGGACCTTAAGCAAAAGGTCCCACTTGCTCACCGAAAGACCCAGCATTGGTAGTAATAGAAAGCTTGATCTACTATTATTTACCCTCCACCAAAAACTAATATATTCCACCTAGGGAAAATGAACATCCTTTTCAAAAGTGCCTTGGTAGGGAATATGTTAGTTTCCAGGAGGGTACCCCTCCTCCTTCATTTGGTGGACTTGTACGTGCAAATTTTGTGCGTTTCCAACCACCGATGCCACGGTTGTAGGGGAAATGTTGATTTCCATTTTGATTTTGCAATATGTTGCATGAGTTCATCATCCAGTGGGATAATGTCATTCACATTTTGAGTTTATCCTGGTTTCTTTAATTTTGATATAGGGGGTGAACAACTAGAACTACCATGTTAGTTTCTATGTTCATCTCAAATTCTGAAGACCTCAGCGGAGGTCACCTTAAATGGTGGTTTAGTAAGTGAATCCCCGAAATTCTCTACATAATTCAGCTTTAGGCATTATGTAATTTGGCCAGATTCATGTATTTCAGGATTGCAATAAAAGGATTTTGCCATGAACTAACCAGTGATTTCAATGTCGCGCTATATTTTTGCAATAAACCACTAAACCCCACGTTTTTCCAATCAACCACAGATAGGGGGGTTCCCCTTCTTTTGCTTCACTTCCAAATCAACCAAAAACCCAGCAATTTATCCCAGGACAGTTGCCGAGCTCAGTGAAGAAGAGGCGGTCCATGTTTCGAGAAAATCGGTGGAATTTGTGGTGCTTGGAATTTTCAAATTCCATAGACATGGAAGGGAAAAAAAACCCTCCGATGCCCGGATTTTTTACCCAGGAAATACCCGGGCTTTAATAAAGGGTTATGAACCATCGCAGATTCCCATGATCCTTGTTGAGCGTTTGTTGTTGCATGTTTTTTTTTGTTGAGTGGTTCTGTGAAAAGAGCATGCTTGCTTGTTTGTTTGTTTGTTTGTTTGTTTGTTTGTTTGTTTGTTTGTTTGTTGAGTTCTTTGGAATTCGAGTTACTTTTCCATTGAATCATATTTAGAGTACTTGCAGCATATTGTCACTTTTGCGTCACCCGTTTGATGTTGATTCAGATACAATATGAAAAACAAACATCAGGAAATACAACCGACTTTGTCGTGGATGGTGGGGATCACGGCATCCGTTTCCTAGGTAAGCCAACTGTTGCAGTGCGAACTTGGACAGGAGTTTCGTTTGACTGAAGAGATTGGCAAGTATGTCTTAGAGAACCCTTTGCGGCGAATGTACAAGGCCTGTGCTTCTTGAAATGCGTGGAAAGGGTCGAAGAGATATGCCGTGCAACAGGTTTGAGAAGTAAACCATTGAATAAGCGGAAGTTGATCCACTTGGATGCTCTGAGGTTCCCCAAGTGGGTGTTTTTTTTTACGAATCTTGCGTTGTAATCCACTGCGTTAAGAGTGGCATGTTGCTGTTGCATACACATGCACGTGTCAATTGTGTTTGGTTAGACATACTTTTAAATCTTTTAAGATCTTTTAAGTATATATAATATATATATATAATTTATACTCGTGTTTCGAATCCCTTATCTAATTTAAGTAGGGACATTGTAGTATGTAGGTGGTACAGGCACTAGGCCCAGATCGCAGGTCACATGGATTCTTTGGGTAAATGACATAACAATTTCCACAAAAATGGGGCGGAAGAGAGGCGGAACACCTTCAAGAATCATCCCCATAGGATCCATTTAATTGGTATACTTACCTACATTTGGATGATTTTTTAATGGTAAATGTAGGTGGATATACCATACATGGATCCTATGGGATCAAGAGTCTGCAATTCTTTGTCCAGATGAAATTTAAATTGACCATGATTGACCTGGAAATAGGGAACTGCAAGGGCCTTCCCTTGAGACTCTCAGAAATTGGGAGTTTTTCGTGGAACGAATGTGAGACGATACGCTTGACCTTTGCAAAAGTGGGCGTTTGTTTCCTTGGTATTGAAATCCTGTTGGAAGGTGATTTGAGATGATATGAGTTGAGTGGTTGATGAATGACCACTGAAGGTAGCACCTTTCAATTCACCTGAAGAACTGGACCTATGGTGAACTATTATGTACATGTTCGTGTTATGTACATTATGTACAGTCAAGTTATGTGTATACATATATATATATATATTGTGACTCATATGAACATGGTTTTGAGGTCTTCAGTAGGTTTTGTTCAGAGTCTTCTGAAATGCTGGTGAACCATGACCCTTGGGAATCGTAGGCATCCCGTTTCAATAGATATGTTTTTGTCCTTACCCTAAATGATGCTTTGCCCGTCTCCATGGACCGGACATCCGCTTCCCTTTCAGATGTCTTCCCCCTTTTGTATGTGACATCACCCTGCAAACCAACGGCCCGGGGCAAATCACCATGCATGGGTGGTGTGAATTGGAAGTCATCCTCCTCTTTATATGACCTTTCATGGATTTCGAGATCCATGACCGAACTTCCAAATAGGACATTACATCTGACCCAAATGGTAGAGGCCAATTGCAAGACCTTGTTGGACATCAAACACAGGCAACAAAAGCAAGGGATGCCCGCAAAATGGGAGTCTGCGGGGTGAGGCTTCGGGGGTTTTTTAAAAGGATGCCTTTTTTGCCTTTTTGCAGAAGTCTTTTGGCGGTGCACTAGACATTGTGAATTCATCCAAAAACAGCCCAAATCTCTGAAGTTCACTTTAAAAAAAAGATACCTGGAACCCAAATGACCCTTGTTTTGATTGCAAGAGACCGTGTTTTGGAGGGGCCAAGGCTCAAAATAGAGGACATTCACAGGTTCTAGGTATATATGTTCCAGGTTCTATATAGGTGCAAGGTCCTTTTCTTTGATCCTTGTGCTGGGATTTTACACCACGTGACATTCGTCAATTTTTTCCCAGAAGCAGTGGAGACGGGAAAATCGGGAAGTGATTCATGATATCATTCATGCAGGTTAGAAGCAACTAGAGTTACCCAAACTTCCAACTAATTGTACTTGATGTTGAAATTTTTGCACATGAGCCGGAAAAAAAAACCGGCAGTATTCGTTATGTATTGGGCTGCACTATGATACTTCCCAGCTAACTCCATTCACAACTGTTTTGGGGGACTATTTAATTAATATTTGGCTATTTGGGGCCTTGGTTTTTCAAGGGATGCAACTCGCAAGACAATTGTCAGCTTCACCGGCTTCAGGTTTTCCCTGGGTTCGTGAGGTGAAACAACTTCCATTTCAGGAAAAGTGTCATATTCCATTAGTCCAGATCACTAGTGATGATGACTTACAGTAAGAGATATGAGTTTTCAGCACGGATTCCAGCCATACAACTTTTAAGTTGAAAGTTCTCCCATATTCTAAATCATCTCAACGATTCTTTCAACCTACAGCTGCGACTTCGCAAAAATGGTTGACCTAGGTCAACTGGCGAAGTGTCAGAAGGTGCAAGAACTGAATATATATGTTTTTAATATTTGTTTTGAATTTGCACATGAAGGTATGCATATGCATAATAGAGTTGTATGTTCCACAAAAAACAGCCCGCACATGAATAGAATGTAATCCCTTCCTAAATAGATGAACCTTCTCAGACAGCATGAGAGAGAATGGACTTCAACACGCTGTCAGCACAAAGTTTGTGTGTGTGTTCCTGCCTTTGCGATAGGCGTTGTTGCAATAGATATACGTAGGATATAGCTCATGCTTGACCCGGCAGCCAGAACCTTGACATATATCAGAGGTATAGCTTGCCTTTAATCAACCATATGTTCAAGTCCCCAAATATTTTGTTTCAGGTTTTTACTTCCCTCCCAATTTGTTGTCCCCAAAAAAAGAATATATATAAAATGTGGATCTACCTGTTGGAATTTTCTCTCAACAAGGATCTACCCCCGCTTTCTCTCAGCCGCTTGGGACTGTCAAAACTCTCCAGGCGGGGTGTTCGCATGCAGAAGGGTTTGCCAGTGCGTTTCCAGCGCAGCAAGACGAACAATCGCGGCTCGGTCGTGAAGATTTGGTTGCAGGTAAGTTACATGGCCAGGTTTTTATCGCGACGTCACCACGACGGAAATGCTTGGAAATTATAGAGCTAAAAAAACCCGAAACCAGGGTAAGATTCGGTAAGGTTGCTTCATGTCCATTTGGACATATGAAATTCGACCAAAAACGACCTACGAATTATTGGAATTTGCGCAGATATAGATTTTAGAGACATGTTGGACTGATGAACTGGGAGACACACCCACATCCGGAACTATTCTTTGCGAATGTACCATGGTTGGATCATTTTGGATACAAGTCTTAATAGCCAAAGATTGAAAGAATCTGTCAAAGGGAAACTTGGAACATTTAGGGATTTTAGGGGCTCTTGAGGGGAGATTCACACTTCTTGGGAGCTTGATGCTCAACTGTCAAACTGTCAGTGGCATTCATCAGCTCCTGAATTTCCTTGATGTGTTTTGGTTGGCCCTCGCACTTTGAGAGACACCCCAATTGCCGGTATGTCTTGTTGCCATCCCATGGTGAGGGATGACGGGATGACTTCGACTCTTTGGTAATTCCTTTGCAGATTTTGTCCAGGTAATGCTCGAAAACTGAATCCTGGCAGAATGTGAGTGGGAAATCCCCCGCAGTGCGCAGTGGATCCAACGAAAGAAATTGGTGGAAGTTTTATTGACCTCACCTGACAACAGGCCATAATTTAGTTCTATATATTTTCTTACTACAAACTGGAATTTTTAAGGGTGAATCTCAGCAAATCTTCATAATTCCTATAGTTTATTTGATATGCCAAGAAAATGAAGGTTTTGGTCTCTAAAAACATTGCTGGAGAAACCGGAGCCAATGGATCACTGTGCCATGGAAATCGACCGGGGCCTTTTTCGGTCCCAACCAGTTCTCGGCGCATTGGAAAAAGAAAGCGTGACAGTCGGACATGGGTATATGACCTTCAGAAGGTTGGCAAAATTTCCAGCTATGGAAAGATACAGGAAATCCATGTTGGATCCAACAAATAAACACATCTCAATGCCATCAAATTTCAACTATAGTTGAACACCCCTCAAACGATCCATTTTTGGAGCCTTCAGGAGTTGAATGGTTTTTGATATAGAATTTATCATGTTGTGTTGAAAGGCTAAGTTGAAGGTAGATATCGCCTTGGCACCAGGTGATGGGGAGATGTCACCATTTTAGAGCTCTCAAGTTCCTACTTGTTGGTTTTTTGGGCTGGGCACCTAAAAGGAAGTAGGAAGATGGCTTGCAAGTAAAAGCATCACAGTAAATATCTAGGTGGTGGTTTCAAACATTTTTTTAATTTCACTATTACCTGCAAAGATGATCCAATTTGACCAGCATATTTTTTCAATTGGGTTGTTTCAACCACCACCTAGCTATATTTATGAAAGAATTCCAGTTGGATGAGTTCAAACATTGCACCCGACCCAATTGTTGTTAAATTGTTGTTGGGGTCATCTCCTGGATTGTGCATTACATAGGGATTCATAAGAGTTTTTCACCTATGTTGGAACCCGGACTTAACACAATATTGATGGAATGTCGCAGGTTCATATATGGATGTTTCCGAAAATGGTGGTACCCCCAAATCATCCATTTTAAAAGGGTTTTCCATGATACATCATCCATTTTGGGGTACCCCTATTTTTGGAAACATCCATATTATGTTTGGTTCATACTCAAGAAAACACCCCACGAACAAAACTGGGCCCTGGCCCATGTGTGATTCACTCCAGGTGCCGATAAAACGCAAGTCGTTGAATTGCGATGCGGGAATAGGCGGGGGTTGCTTGCGTCGTGGGTTTCCCCGTCAACTTGGATGTTTTTCTGGCATGGATCCGGTGGAATGAAATTCATGCCATGGTGTATGTATTTGATCAAGTGATATTAAGTGGAAGTTGTGCAGAAAATATCCCACTACGGATCCATGGGACTGGTATATTTACCTACACATTTAACCATCAACATCAAGCAAATGTAGGTACATATACCATACATCGATCCTATGGGTATATTGGTATGTACCATTATATACCCGATATAGACATCGACATGGTATTTCAGGTTGCAATCTTGGTACTAATTGACATTTGTTTTCATATATTGTATACCTCTTCCAACCATACAATTTCAGTTGCTTTTGCTGTTAGTTTCAGTGAGTGAGTGTATATTTTTGCAATATGATCAGCATCAATCAAAATTCATATATAGGATGTGCACATGCATTCGCTATGCGAAAAACGAGACTTAGGTGCATGTCCACAATCGTTTTTTTCTACATGTTAATCTTGCTATCAAGCAAAACAGCCTTCCTTCAATCATCAAATTGGAAAAGAGGTGTCTTTCCAAGACGATTGCTTCCGTTTCACTGAATCATGAGAAATGTCAGGAAGGAGATATGATAGATTGAAGCTAGAAGATTCTCATGGTATACTGAGGATTTGTGTGTTCATCTCTGATCCTTGGAAAGATGATCCAGCGTCAGCCTGGTCTGCCATGAGAATAACACCATCTTAAAGGACATGGTTTGTGTCTGTACATTGTTGTCGACAATCCCAAGCAAATCCAAGGTTGGGTGTATACATAATGCATGTGTGGCTAAGTTACGAAAAGGAGATGGCTTTGGTTCGAATAAACCCAGGCCTTCATTTCTCATGTCTTAATGAGTAACATGGTTTCTTCTGAATCTATAATTTCTCACCACCATTTGCCTCTTGATCAACCATGACTATGTGTATTTTTTATTGCTGATTTAACTTGTCGCAAAAAAAAAGCGGTGTGCATGGAATTATTGAATGCACCAAGGACAGTTGTCGTGGTCATTACTGATGCCGATGCCAGTTTTAGGCTTAAGCTTTTCCCACACTGCCCTGCTGTGGTCAGAAAGAGATGACAATTTAGTTGTAAGCAGCCCACGTGAAGCTGTTTGTTTCACCAGGACCTAGAAAAGGTGAAAGGTACCGTTTCTGTAGTCACCTGATGTCAGGGATTTTTGGAAGTTCTAAAAGCTGTTACAAGAACGTTCCATGATACATTCTCTATATATATATATAAGTATATACATACTATGAATAAACACAATATGTTTATATTTATTTTTTCTCTATCTACAAAGCCAATGGATTGGTTGGTCTTCGTTTCTACATCATCTCAACCTCTATTTTCTGCTGCCAAAAAATCGCCTGCCGTTGGATTTTTTCCCAGCCATGTCTCGTGGTTACCCAGATGTGCCACCTACCGGCTCACGACCGGTACCTTGGCTCCGTTGCCAGTGGCTTGGGTGGTGGGCAGATATGTCGTGCAAGAGACGGTGCCAAAAAAAAGATGGACTCCATGGCTTTCGGTTTGTGATATGGTGGTTGGTCCAATGGTTTGTGTAGCACACATGTTTCAGTTGTTTCTCTCTCTCTCTCTCTCTCTCTTTTTCTCCCTACATATATATATATAATGATATATAATTTATATGTATATATGGATCCCATTCCTAAATGATGTATTGCTTATCGAACAAAAAAATTGCCCCCAACATTGTACAATTTTCAGTCAGTGAAGGTGATCATGTGGCAGATCCTTCTTCGGTGAGTTTTTTCAGCGCGTCTGTCACGTGTTCATGTGGTATGGCAGGGAAATCCTTCCTAGATGACCTGAACTCAGGATTGTACATGATTAGGCTCTTTGCATGGATTGCGGTGAAAAATTGTTCTGTTTATGATTGGTTTAACTTGATGGATGTGCGGCAGTTCCAAGAGGAAGAAGTTTTTTAAAAGGGAACAAAACAGAACAGTACTGAAACTGTTTGTGAAGTGGGACGCACATGGGGATACAGTGTAACGACTTCTGGACATGCTCAGGTTTCGGCCACAGTAACCCGGACAAACTCATGGTTTTCACGACCCGAAACGCACGGGGGCCCCGCTATTTGTTTGAGGTGGCGGCCAAACACAAGGGTGATACCGAACGTTTACTCTTATCTGCACCTCGGCTGAAGTGTCCCACTGCTGTTGTTGGTCCCACATTGCAAGGTCCTCAGGGATAGACTGACTATATACCGGATATCTTCAAATCAGAGGGATCCCCCTAGGACCTGCTAGGAGGCCTGATTGAGAGACACACGCAGGCAACACAACGAAGTTTTTACGATGGAAAACGGAAAGTCCATGGAGGGTTCCAGCGCAAAACACGATTAAGAATCGAGATCAGCAAACATAGGATTGGCAATCCCAAATTTTCTAACGGAAGATGTACAATGTATCTGTAAACAGTGAATTTAAGTATTGCTAAGTTAGATCACTGGAGGCACCTGAAAATGGATCGTTAGAATAAGAATTTCCTTTCCTTTTTTGTTGACCCGGAACCCGGAATGCCTATTTTCAGGGAGGTTAACCATTTAACCTCCAGTTTTGCCGCGAAAGATCAGCTTGTCTTCAAAGTGAGGTTGGATTTTTTTTCACCATCATGTCTGTGGCAACACCCATAGGATCCATGGAAAAATGATATGTTTACCCAGATACATGACTAATTGTGGGTAAATGTGGGATAATATGCCATACATGGATCGCATGGGACATGTTTTTTTGCGCGTTTTTGTTGTTGTTTTTTTTGGGGGGGTATGCCTGAAATGAGTTGTACCTCAGAAATCTGGTCTCAGATCAAAAGAACAGGAAACCGAATAGCATACGAGGCTATGACTTTTCCCTTTGATATATGCTAGTTTTTATTTGCCTATCTTTAGTCGTTTCCTTTTGTGGAACCGGTTGGCCCATCCCCAAGATTCAGTTGGCCCATCGGAAATCTGCCAAAAAACCAGGTTCGCTCCAAGATTGGTGAAGTTTTAGATGTGGATGGTCTTCCTCAGGATGACTTGAGGGTGATGTCGTTAGAAGGTGGTGCTTTCAAGTATGTTTGGAATGTTGACCAAGGAAAATGATCCAATTTAATGAGCACATTTTTTTAAATGGGTTGAAACCACCAAACTTTTAGCTATAGTATAGGTGTCGTTTTAACATGTTTGTATGGTTTGATTCTAGGGGAAAAACTGTTCCAATTTTGATGTTCAAAGAGCATTGAAAAAAATCAAGTGTACTGAACCCAGAAATGGGGCGGACACAGTTGATATGTTGATGGTGGCGCAAGAAAAGCGCCTATTTCCTGCAGTGGGACGTATAAAATCCAAAAATAGGCGGAATCATGAATGAGATGCATATATATTGACTTGCCATGAACATGCCAGAATTGCAGTCAATGAAAAATTCACATAAAAATTCATCACAACTTGATGATGTATGTTGAATGTTGCTATAGATTCATGCGTTTTTTAAAATGAACTCTATAGGCATCCAGTCATATTCTCAGAGGACGCTTGGGGTGTCCAATCACTTCCGAAATGCATAGGTTCATTTAGGTTCCATTGCTCTCAGGTTCGGTGAGCCAGGATCCCTAGGGGTCGAAGAAAAACGACTCCCAAAAATGCAACATGAAAAGACCAACATTTGGCCGAACCTGGATGATCAACGTGTGTTTTGTTGAGAAACGATTCATATTGTTTTTTTCTTTTTAAACGGTATGTCAGACATTTGAATGTTGTCTCTCTCTCTCTCTCTCTTGTTGATATAATCTGTATTAAACTGTTGATGTTGTAAAGTAACATGTTTTATATATATACAATACATGTATGTTTCAATGAACCCATACTGGATCTATGTTCATTGCTATGTTTTTCTTGTTCAGATTCAAATCCTGAAACTCTTGGTGTGCGAATGCGATGAAACATTCCAGCCTGCCAACCCTCCCCTTGGTAAAGGCGGTACTTGTGGTCCGTAAAGCTTCAGTAGGAATCCCAGTTGGTGAAATATTGTCATTTAATATCTTTGAAACTATAAAAGTCAAGATGGTTTTTGGGCAACTTATAGACTGATTCCAATCTTCTATAGGTGTCAAGGGAGTAGTTTTATACAGAGACTACATGGATATGCATCATATATATATATATTTGCATATATATATATATATTACTGAGTACTGTAAATATACTTCTGTAAACATGGTGGTTTCCATTCGCAACGGACACTCTAAACACCTAGGCTTTCAGGCCTTGATTTTTCGTGTCAGGAAGCCGAGACGTTGCTGAAGGAGGCAGAAAGCTTACTACGAAGAGGCCCGCAGCAAAGGATGATTGGCTTGGAAATGTCCTGCATGTTGTTTGCAGGAGTGAAATGTTAGGTTTACGATATAATCTGGGTGGTGGTTTCAAATATTTGTTATTTAAACCCCTATTTGGGGAAGATTCCCATTTTGACTAATATTTTTCAAATGGGTTGAAACCACCAACTAGTAATGTAACATCGTTTTTTTTGTAGGGAGAGTAGCAACATGACCTTCAAACTTGCAAAATGTAGCAACATCACAGAAGAGTGGTGGTATGATAGGAGTTGCACGGGCAATTCCAATGAATCAACATGTACTGTATGACTCATAGCATTGCGTAAAACAACAGTAGTTTCTTCATGCTGAATACTAGCTTCCTGTGAAACGACATGTGTTATGATGCTTTGTTTCACTGCTCCTGATATTCTGCAACAGAGGAGAAGGAATCAATACGGCACATGAACATGATGTTCAAGGGATTTTTGATCCCTCTCTCTCTCTCTCCATGTCCCAATATGTTGTTTGTTGCTGTTTCCCCACTTCTAAGCTTGAAAGTTGCCACGGGACATGCCCATACACTTGCATCGTCTACTATGAATCTGCAAGTACGGTCAAGTGTTTCAAAAAACTGTGCTTGCAGTTTGAAAGATTGCCAGCCATGGCATTGAACACCACATCATTGAGGGTTCTCGAAACAAAACAAATTAACTTATCATCAAAGTGAGGTTTGTTCAAAGCGATAATCTCTCTGAAATAATATGTTGGTCTTTTACGATGTGTATGTTTTGAAATTGTTCCCAATACATTGCGTAGTTTTTTTTCGCTGTATTTGTTGAGGATCTCGACGCTGAGAAATCCCCATGTATACGACTCACATTTTCTTTGGAGGTCCAACCTCTGACAAAAACCCAGCGAATCGGATGCCGCATTCACATTTGGGTGGTCTTTTTTCGGGTGGTCAGAAAATCATCTCAAATGTTACAGCCCAAAAGTCAGAAGTCAACTAAGTACACCCTGGAAGATTAACATGGACCATAATCATGGAGGTTTGGAAGATCATTTTCCTTTCTAAATGGGTGATTGGTAGGTTCCGTTTCAATCTTCCAGGGTGTAGTGGAAAGTTTCTTTCTTGATAACTTCCTGAATGAGTCGTCTGTTTGATGATATTTTGGTGACGCCCTCAGAGGTGTAACATTCAAAAACTTGGGGGAAATTCAACATATCCCATAGGATCCATGTATGGTATATATCCATACCTACATTTGGTTGATTTTTATGGTAAATGTTGGTAAATATACCATACATGGATACTATGTTTACTCCCCAGAAGTGGTCTTGAATGGAAGACAAGAAATGGGGAGCTTGGCCACCACATACGCTGAATTTGAATTTGCCCCCCAGAATAATTGTAGGGAATTTGGTACTCTGGAAGATACCCTCACTCTGAGGCAAAGAGCTGAATACTATGTCATACTGCTGATGTTTCAGAAATCTGGCGAGAAAACCACCGTTTGGATATATAAAACCCTGTCAATAACAGGATCCACTACCTATCAAACTGTTGCAGGATTTCTTCCATCAACAGTATCTTTGTCTAACAAGATATAGGATATCAGAGTGTTTGCTGGTTGAAAACTACGGAAAACACTCTAAATAGTATTCTGAGTACACAAAGAGGAGATTTGAGAAAGCACAACAAGTAACATCATGTTGATATGTTTCTAGCTAGTGTCCCTCAAATGCTTCAGCAATTCAATAATTTGCTACTTGGCTTTGTTGTTTGAATTGTCTTTCTTGTCCTAATTCACGCCACCTTTACTTGATTATTGATGTTAAATCTTGATTCAATTGAATCATACTCCGCTGTTTTGGGGTTTCTGACAGATCTGGCAGACTGCGGAAATTGCAGGTGAACAGCAGCTTGCACAGCCGCGTTTGGGGCAGCCAGAGGTACCTTCGTGGCAAGTGACAAGTGACGGGATGATCAGTGATGAAAAAGGATGGCATGATCACTAGGGCAGGGTGATTCTCTGAAGCAAGCTTTGTATAGCTTTGTAGATATTTAATATATATATATATAAACATACCGACATGCTAGTTGTACATGCATGTTGATAGATTTAACATAATCAATTCACCTGGAATGGAATATAGGCAACGGTGATGTCACTCTAAGGTAATTATTCCACTCATCTCAAAGCGTGCAGGTAACTCATTGTTGGAAATCATTCACTGGTCCGGCAATTTGAGCACGTTCCAAAGCCACAGTCATCAGTCATCATGCCATGTAGAGGCCTTATCATATAGATGTCGGCCTTTGTAAAACTCAGGTCGCAAAGAGTTCCTTGACCTTTTCAAACATGCTCAATCACAGAGATGGAGATACATCCATACCTGGTGTCAAGATGGTGAATGTTTGTTCAGCTACATATTTTGAACGCACCCAGTGCATGTAAGATTATGATTGGTAATGCAATTTCATGCTCTAGAATCTGGAATCATTTTTTTATGAAACATGCACCGTTGTTTATATTCAGTTCACGCATGGTACATAACTGAATTCATGTTCAATTCCCGTCTTGTAAAACTCGCTTGGCCGCCTCAGGAGATGTTTCAGGGCGCAGATGAACACGCCAGGCAGTATCTCTTGGGAGACCGGCCGTTACTTGGAGGACCATCCCAGGTATCGTAAGTACTTAGTAACCCCTACAAACCATTTAGGCCATTTGGAAGGGGAACAACCTTAGGGGACTTAATAACCATGCTTATTAACCACTTACTAAATGGGATGATCCTCCAAGTACTTCTCAATGGTCCTTTTGGCACGATTTGTTCAGATAGTTGATGGAGTTGCTTCAATGAATCAACCAATAGTTTATGCGATTCCCCAGTATTAAGTGAGAATCCTTGGAATCTCCAAAATCATCTTACCGGAATAATCCATTTTTGTAGGGGCAACAAAAAACCTTCAAATTCCGCCAGAGCTGGACACAAGAAACAGAAGAGTTGGAGTTGGGCAACGTTTGTACTATGATGGAAATAGCTTTATTTTGAGACACTATCAATCCTACGAAATCCTACATGGATGATGCGCCTGACATGGAAAACCCCCGCTGATTGAATTGGGAGGGTCTCCAAATAAAACGCATAAATGCATAGCTCAGAGTAAGATCGGCTGATTTCGATCATGTTGTTTCTCTGCACATAGCCATCCGTTGTCACAGCTATATTACACTTCGTAATTATGCTGCAGCAATAAAGCATTGTAATGAGCTTTCGGGCTACAGCATATGATATATGACTAGATCCAATATTGAACCTGGCTTGCCTCCTGGCTAAAGATCTCCAA
Organism: Breviolum minutum Mf 1.05b.01; assembly: GCA_000507305.1. Lineage (NCBI taxonomy): Eukaryota > Dinophyceae > Suessiales > Symbiodiniaceae > Breviolum > Breviolum minutum. Next base: position 13,499 of record DF244105.1, on the reverse strand, counting down.
TGATGGGATAAGAAAGCTTCCAGTAGCATCCTGTTGTTCGTTTTTCAGCGTTCCGGTGTTCCTGCCCTTTGATGAAGAATAGCATTCTACCAGGTCCTGATCCGGGATGTGTCCCAACATGTTGAAAGGGTCATAGACCCAAAACTATACACTAAGACAAAGATGATATTATATATATATATACATACTCTAACAAAGCCATTGTGAAATACGTCCTCCAATTGTTATTCATATATGCATTGCTTTCAAAATTTGAGCCAACAAGACATCGCTTTGTGGGATGCAAGCGCCAGGTCTAGTGTTTTCTCCCAAAGTTCAAAAAACAAAACAGGGGAACGCCTAGGAACATTCCAGGTATCATCGATTGAATTTGCACTGAGTTGCTTCCTTGTGTTTTTTTGATTGTGCCATTTTATTTTGTATTGCTTCAAGAAAAGGTCAAAACTGTAGTTACCCGACAAAATCCATCAGACAAAAGCGACGTAAATGACCATAGGGTTGATTTTTTCATTGAGTATAGATCTAACTGAATGATAGATTCATATAGATTCTGATCTGTTCAATGATGATTATATAACTGGACTGTGCTCAGTGCTTTTCGAGAAAATAGATTTCTGGATGAGCATGTTTGATACCTAAATGACGAGCAAATGAGCAAGAAGACGGCGGTGGTTCGCACCAACCAGATAATTAACGTTCATAAAATCTATCATTCAGTTGGACTAACCCCCACATCCTATGGGACCTTGGTACTTTGGTCCACCAACTTTTGCTCCGTGAAAAACGGGAAGTGACAGCTTCCATGGATTTGTTGGTGAGAGATTGATGGATTTTCAGGGTTGACCCTCAAAATCCAAAATCTTAGAAAAGACTAACAAAACATTGTGGATACTTTTGTATCAAAGTTGTTGTTAAAGATTTTGAATTTCATGTCCAACAAAATGCCGGATCACACTCCAATTTAAGGACTCCCACTTGTTTGGTCAAAGCCCCCCACCCAAAACCACAAACGTGGCAGCTGTTTGTCAGACGATACCTCCTCAAGACCTTCACCGAGTTTGACATTGATGCGGTGCCAGCAGCTGAGGCCCTGGCGATGATGACATATCTGGCGAAGAACCTTACCTTCCAGGGATTCAAAGCATATCCCCTTTACAGGTAGCTGGGAAGATGACTATCCGAGATTCATTCCTTTTCCATAGATGGGATATGTTAGTTCCCAGGAGGGTGTATTATAAAAGCCTGAAAAGTCCTCAGTTGTGTGCGATATGTGGGGAAACATTCTTAGTTTTTGCAGACGGCAGCAAGTGATCCGTTTGACAAATCCACCATGGTTTCCGATGGATTCCGATGGTAAATGATTCGTCCATTTGTGGTTTGTGCTATTTTGTTTTCTTTCGGAATCTCAAGAACCACCTTTTCGCCAACATGATCTATGACAAACCTTGTTTTGATTTGAAGTGATTAGTACACACTAAAACTGAGACATACACTTACATTCAATATATTTTGTAAAAGTAGCATGCTTTGTTGCCTTAATACCAATATCAAATATATATTACTATTTATATACTCACAGTTGCAGCATACACACCAGAACTCACTTGTCAGGTTCCTCAGACTCCATCCTCACCGGTTTCACCTTCTTCGCGCACCACACGGGTCTCATACTGAGCAACGAATCACCGACACCAACATGACACCTACAGTTGCACCTCCAAAAAAGGTTGGAAGGGGAACAACCCTACTTAGGGGACTTACTAACCATGGTTATAAACCACTTACTAAATGGGATGATTCTCTAAGTAGGTGGTGGTTCCAGATATTTGCAATCCCATGTAGTGCTCCTAGGACAAGTAAGTCAAACAATACTTTGCCTATGATCCACAGCACCAACACGGTGCGATCGACAAGACCGTTGGTTTCAAATATGTTTTATTTTCACCCAAATTTTGGGGAAGATAAACCCATTTTTAGGAGCATATTTTTCAAAAGGGAGAAATCAACCACCAACTAGTTTTGGAAGATTCCTGAAATTCTTTTGATAGTTCAGTCCAGCGAGAAAACCACGATGTATAAAACACTGTAAATGGGATAAACTACCTATCATTTAGTGCAGGAATTCTGGACCATCGACAGTATGTGTTTTTTCTGTGCAGTTGCGGCAGGTGTTGTTTTCTTTTTTGTTGTTTGTTTTTGTTTCTTCTCAAAAAGTGCAGATTTGTTTTTTCGTCCCTCGTCTGAATTCAGAGGGTTTTTTGAAAGGAAATTCTGTGTAAATGGATTCTGTGATATCCGGTGGGATGTTTTCCGGAGATCTCAGGCTAGTAAATCTCTGGACAGTTGGTTAGGCATGAACATTTTGATACAGAACCTTTGTCGTTCTTTGGAGTATACATATAGTAACACCTCATATTCTGCAATTTGTTGGAAGATCTTTGCCCGAATTTGAAGCAATACCTATCACATATATTTTGCTATTCCTATTCGGATATTCCTTAGTTTTTTTGGGTCAAACAGTGTAAGCTTTGAGGAATCACCGGGCACCATCATTGATTTGTTGAGAGGTTGAGGTTGAACCTAGTAAACCTTCAATCTGAAATGGAAGATCCATCCAAATGATCAATGTTTGACGGGACGTTTTGGGCAGCGTCATCCAAAAACGCCACAAAAACACACACACAACAGTGGATCTTGTGGGCACAGCGGATTGTGGTTAAGCTAAGATGAATTTATTGGCCTCAATAAGATGGGTCAAAACCCAGCTCTCTAAAACCAACAGCTTCTTTCTTAAGCTAGCCATTCTTCATGATATCGACGTTTTGGAATCTACCATAGTAGATTTGAAAAAAACAGGTCAGTTTGTATTTGAAGATTTTGAAGGAAACTGGTGGCTTTCATACGTGTTCCCCAGCTTCAAGGCCCTCAGTGGCGAAACAGTGATTGCAGCCTTGGAGAAGGCAGGGGAAGATATCTAGGACCCCCCAAAACATAAATTATTAGAAATCAAATATATAACTCTCTTACGGCAGGAATAGTTCAAACTCTTGAGGAAGTTTGGCTATGTGATTTTTGTAATTTTAAGTTAAGGACAGTAGTAGAAAGCCTCTTTTTTTCGCAGCTCTTTGTGGAGCAATCCTCCAGGTGGTTTTTGTGTGGAATTGAGAGGTGGAGATGTGGGGTCTACAGTGTGGAGAGATTGTTGCTTTTTTTGTCCTTGCAAGTTCCCTGTTACAAACTGCAATGATAAAGTCAAAGTCATTGTTCCATATGCATTTATGATATACGCATATATGATATATACTAATGTATATATATATATACGTATATGTATGTATATATAATATATATATATATTTACTTCTGTTGTAGATACGGTAGACATCCACTAGTCGGTAGAATTTGTGAGGCAACAATTTTTTTTGAGCTTTCCCAAAGACAGTGTCATCCTTGACATCCACAAGGCCCCCCAAACCGTCCAGGTCCAACTCAACATAGCTGTTGATCACTAATTACCAAGGTACCTATCAGGATTTATCAGATTTGTTGAAAAAGGATGTGCCATTTATATTATATCCCATGAGTATTTTTTTGTTTTGGAGGGTGTTTGTTGTTGGCTAAACACTTTCTGTGTTTGGCTGCTGAGTCAACAAGAATTAATCCAACGGGGATATCGATGGGCAGGCCGGGCAATTTGACTTTGATGCCCTGGCCTTCAGCGAACTGGAGGAGGCCGTTTTTTTCGTGGTAAGGTGGGTTTCATGATGTGTTTGTTTAAAGCCGGTGCTTGCTTGCTGGCTGTTGGTACAACAACCGGGGCGCAGCGGGAAAAAACATCATTTTTGACCAGAATGCAATTTATGGCTGTATCTCAAATTCTTCATGATTAGGTCTTAGGCAAAAAAAAATACTACAGATGCCGAACTTAATGGTCTCTTTTTGTACGGCAGGTCGAGGCAGGTCCTACTGTTCATGGCTTGTGCCGTTACTAGGATCCTTGGGCACGTCCACGATGTGTTTTTATAGTAATTCAAAGCATGTTTCAATGAATCAAACTCCACAAAGAATGAGTTTGTCAAAGGTCTTTCTTGCCAGCAACACTGTGGTTTGAGCTCTCTTCTATTTCAAATTCAGATACATACAGATACTATATGTGCAGTACCTATAGACAATATGTACAAAAAACAATATTTTGGTAGAGAGAGAGAGAGAGAGAGATGCAAATATCTTTCGAAGGCTCTGAGCAATTTGTGTTGCGAAAATAGAATCACGCATTCCACAGCTCTGTTCGCACCACAGCCTCGGAATCCAATTCGGGCCGACTTGATGTATTGATCAGAGGCTTTTGAGTGAAAGTTTATTAGGCAAGGATAGATGTTATGATTATTTGATCAACAAAGCAGATTTGTCAGGATTGTACCAAATATGATGAGATTGGATTTGAGCTCCGAATGTTTTTGACACGCGTTTTGCTCAAAAATCCAGTTTACTTGGATATGTGTGCGCCGCTATGACGGCTAGGATCTATATGAAAGTTGAGGGCATGATGCAAACTATGCAAGTCATGGAGTATCATATTCAATAGTTGTTTTTAAGTTATTTTGTTTTGCTGAGTGATGGCAGCGGAGGGACTCTATTTGAGTAAAGTAAATGATATTGACCCTGATGACCTAGCCTATTGGATGATGTTGAAGCAGGATTGGAAACCTCCAAACCATGCCACCATTTTTCGAGTGGTTGGTTCCAACAAGCAGGAATCGGTTTTGTAGGTCTGGCACTAGTGAAGTGTAGTGCTTGTAGTACTTGTGGTGCTTCGGTACAACAACAACAACAACAACAACAAGAACAACAACAACAACAGCAACACCAGCAACACCAGCAACACCAGCAACACCAGCAACACCAACACCAGCACCAGCACCACCACCAGCACCACCACCACCACCACCACCAGCAACAACAACAACAACAACAACATCAACAACAACATCAACAACAATAACAACAACAACAACAACAATAATAACAACAACAACAACAACAACAACACCAAGAGCAACAGCAACAGCAACAGCAACAGCAACAACAAACAGCAAACAACACTGGTGACAACATCAAAAACAAGAACTACTCCTACTCCTACTACTACTCCTCCTGCTGCTGCTGCTACCNTTACTATACTACTACTACTACTACTACTACTACTACTACTACTACTACTACTACCACTACTACTACTACTACTACTACTACTACTACTACTACTACTACTACTATTACTACTACTACTACTCTACTACTACTACTACTACTACTACTACTACTACTACTACTACTACTACTACTACTAAAAGATAGCATTACTTTGAATACTTTATTGATAATGACAATGGCAATGATTTAGTACCACTACTCGTCCTCAACAGATGGGTGCCAGGTGGCTGGAAAGCCGATTACGGTGCTGGGATCGTATATCTTATCTTCCAGCGGCTCCATCTCCAAATTGGAGGATGCACCATTTTGGGCGAGAAAACTGTGGAGGATGCATGGGAAAGTAACAAAAAGACGGAAAGTGACACCTAAAAGCTTAGTAGTGATGATTATTCAATGATGATTGCTGATTATGATTTGTAGTGATGATTGTTCCTTCAAGATTGGATTGGTATTGGTTGATTACTGTTCATCACCCTTATATTTGCTCAACATTCTCAGTACCGCTACCATTTTTTCATGTCCTTGTTGTTGCGACTGGTTTTGGCTGTTGTGCTGATTGTGATTATGATCATGGTGGCAGTGATCATGATTATTGAGATGGTGGTAGTGATTTTCTCTGTACGTTGGTGTGTCAGAAAGTTACGAACCCCTTTTCAAATTCCATTGGTCGCGTTCCACACTGACCATGGATTTCCATGGTTCGGTGTGAGCATGTTTGGGCAAAAATCCTCCGTAATTTTCAGACACATCTTGGGGAACGGATCGATCCGTGGGATCAAAGTGAACCATCGGATGAATCGTGGATGTGGATACAAATCCCAAGCCGTGAAGCCACGGTGTTTGGCAGGAACAAGGTTGGATAAGTTGCCCCGCACGCAACTTCGAGACTCGTGTCCGGGGCCCCGGGATGTCCGGGGCCCGTGTTTAAGGGAATGCCCCGATTTCATCTGATTTCTCTGGGGTTTGAAGGAGACACTTTAAAATACTTGATGGCGAAACAGAATAAGCTGGTTGAAGTGCTCTCATGACCCCACTTCTAGCTACGAAGTATACTTAATTACTTCTCCGAGCACCACTGAGCACTGATCCCGTTATAGAAGATTGTGGCAGTTTTGACAGTTTTGAAGCTGCAATCAAATTCATTTTTGGTAATTTGCTTCCATCATCCAAAGGTGAATCAAGATTCCAACTATATAAAATTCACCATGTCCAGGGAATTCTGAGACACACCTAGTTCATCCTAGTTCCACTATGTTCTGAAAATCTCCAATTTATATAGGCTTGAAAAAGGAGATCAGATTGATAGCGACTCCTTGACTAGCATTTTTGCGACCTGGCCCCCTGCCGTTTAAGGCGGTTTGTGATGAAGTTTTCCGGGGATTTTCGGGGGGCTGGACCCAAGACACGCACCCTATCATCACTATTTTTTCTTTGGGAGCAATGCTTTTGAATGACCTGGATAGTTAGTTTTTGTTGAAACATTGCATGATTAATTATACATTATTCGACATTCTAAAGACCTAAATGAATTTTTTGCTTGAAGGATTTCGCAAATTTCATAGGCTGTTTTGCATGCCTCACAAGAGCATCATTTCGTCCGGGGGAAACATATGTTCAACCTTCCAGTTAAAAGCTTTGTTTCCAGGGAATCGGTTGATAAAATATCCCATAGGATCCATGTATGGTATATTTACCTACATGTACCATTAAAATCAACTGAATGTAGGTAAACAGACATGGATCCTATGGGTATGATCAACTTCGTTGAGATTGGAGTCAAATCATTGACGCTCTCACGCTCTCCCAGTTGACGCGTTTCTTCACGGAGATGGACCGACGATATCAGAAGGCACCATTCGGCCAAGCCCACATTGTTGAAGTGGAAATTTGGTTTTGGAGGATGTGCGTTGTCATGACTGAAACACATGAAACATGATTCTTTCAGAATGTGAAAATACCCTGCAGGGAACTAATATATATATATATATATGTATATATATATATATGTGCCACCTGGGGAACAGGAAAATCATCTTCGAAATGCCTTTAAACAGAGGATATGTTAGCTACCAGGAGGGTATATGTTTCATTTATATATATAAATGTTTTATGTTTGCACTTCATCGTATGATCCCCCTGCACAATATGGGGAAGATGACCCTTTGACATTTGTGTCAGCACCTGGAGCTGCAGAAAAATGACTCCAGGGAGATAGAAAGACAAACATATATATATATTATAGATTTCATATTTTAAAATATTCAGGGGGTGTAGTTTGTAGAAGCTGACGCTGTATGAGCAAATTTGTAAAATTGAAGAATGATAGGTTTATCAACTTATCTATTATATTGATGATGTAGCCAAAGAAGTATAGACTAAAATCGAGTTGAGTCAAGTAATGATGGCAGGTGACATTGGCATTTCCTTTCCATTTTTCCGTTGTTTCCATTTTGGTGACATATTCTAATCCACCCAGCTCTTGTTACAGGGTGTTTCACAGACTAGTTGAATTATTGCAATCATCCTTGCATTTCTATCAAAGCAGGCTTCCCCTCTATCAGCATCTCTGTATTGAATTCATTCTTACATGAATAGGTAGTATATTCATATGTTTCACAGTTACTTATATACAATGTCATTGAATTAGGACCTAGTACTACTAGTACTTTTACATATACATACCGTAACTTGTGCATCCACATAATTTTCTGAAGACGTGCCACATGCCACAGGCGATTTATCATAATTCTGCTCATGCTGCGGATGTCCTTTGGTTGGATGGTTATGACGGGAACATAACCTGTGATGTGCTTGGGATCGTTGTCAAAGTTTGTAGGTAAAGAAGCCATATCATGGAAACGCGGGTGTTTTGTACCTCAATGTTCATTTGTTTTTAATTCCAATGGATGGCCTATCCATCACTATCCGAATCCATCCTTGTGGTGGCACTTTGTGATTGCATTCTTGCCAGTTAAAATCCAAAATGAACCAGTTCGGAAGATGAAGCATGTTCGCAACATTTGAAATCCCAAATTCTTGCCTTATTGACTTCAAGCCATAACTAACGAAGACATAAAGTCTTGCAAAGACCCTGGCCCAGCCCCTCGACCACGTTAGCTCTACCTGCTCACAAGCTGTACACAACTTATCAACTTGATTGCATCGTGCTACATGTTCCTTTACTCGTACCATCTATTATATAATCATACGATATTATATGATATTATATAGCATTGTAATAGATCCTATGTAAAAACATCGTATATCAATTGCATCAATCATATCAATTTCATTTTATATGTTTGTGATTTGTTTCAAAGGCGGTGTTGTTTTGCTGGTAGGATTGTTTTACTTTTCTTCCAAGCTATAGAGTAAGCAACTCCAAATCCGAGTATAGTGATGTTTTCCTAGTCAGATATACTTGAACATCACCACCTGACCTTAGCCTTAGTTACCTAAGCCACTGCATTTATTTAAAGGAAACAGAATAACATACAACAAATTCCACTGCATCATATGATGCTTCCATGGTCTGGCATCTTCATCTTGTTTGCACATCATTAGGGGAAGGAGTTGTTGAGGCACACCCAACCGCAGCATTGGCCGCCCACAAGCCCCAATAAACAGAACAGGATGCTAAAATGGGGGAACTTCCCACCACCTTTATGGGCGTCCCAGGAGACTTTGCTCTGGTTGGTTTTGGAGAATTGGTGGTATGTAACATGTAGCATATGTAGCATGCAAGTGATGTATATGTATATATATATATATTATTGAATGAAAAGGACCTATCACCTACAACCAGAAGCAGAAAATCTCCATTGACATGTTTTGTTTCTCAAACTCAGAGTGCACCAATTACGTCACAATTTCGGAGACCTTTTCAAGTCTTCCCTCTAACCGTGGCTTTTCCAAGAAAAAACACAACAGTTGAACTTGGTTGGTATGGGAGGGGTCATGTCAGTTTCTGGATGGTGGTTTCAAATACTTTTTATTTTCACCCCTACTTGGGGAAGATTCCCAATTTGACGAGCATATTTTTCAAATGGATTGGTTCAACCACCAACCAGGTTTTTGTTGGTTTCGACAAACCTCCAGGTTTGAGTCGTTGTCATCCAGACTTCTCCAGGTCATGGCTACAGTGTTCTGGTTGTTGCGCTTGCCATGTTTCGCGGACCTTTCGCTTCTGGACTTTACCGTCAGCGTACCTTGACTCGCTGCCAAGTGGGGAGATGGGCCCCCCCAACTGAAAAGGTAATCAATGGAGTTTCCTGCTTCCCTTAATTAGGTGATAGGTAGCTAATATAAGTGATATATAAAGTGGTATATTACTACCCAGTTGGATTATGTTTTTTTTAATCACATACCACCTATTAAGGGAACCACCTGTACAGGCGATGGAGGTTTTAAATTTACCACGCAAAAAATCTGTGGTCTCAGAGCCTCCCGGCGATCCAACCTGACGATATTTGAGGAGCATCTGGCCCGATAACTTGGGAAATCGGCCAATCGGCCAATGACTTTTTCAAGTAATTTTCCCGGCATTGAATGGAAAACCGTACATGCCTTAATTCGTTATTATTGTTCACGTTCGACTGCCAACACGAGATTCGTTGTGTTTTCCACGTACCATAATCTGTCCCCTAGGGTCCAACCTGAAATCGTCAGGTTATTGCAGCTGCAGTGCATGATGTCGGGCTACTGGACTGCAGCTGTGATGGATTTTCCCAAGGTTTCGAAAAGACAACGAGGACCCAAGAGAGGAATAACCCATAGGATTCATCAGATGGGGATATTTATTTGCGTTGATTTTTTATGGTAAATGTGGGGAAACATACAATCGTGCCATGGATCCTATGGGCAATAGCTTATTTTTTCCTAATCCTCCAAAGTGACTTTCTTTTAATTAGACAGCAGGGAAGAATGAAGTAGTTTTTGGCAGGTGTAACATGCCAAAGATCTCTGTTTGCACTGAAAGACTGGATGTTTTTTTAAGACCAGTGACTCCTTACTTGATGGGATTTTGGTCAAAGGGAGATGCGAACAAATGACCTGCACAGTGATAGCATACAGCATCAACTGCGGGGTTTTCTTCGACTTTGACACCTCCCAATTAAACGAGCCAACTGAATAATGTTTCAATTTCAATAGACTTAAAGCCCTTCCGATACGTGTAATATGCTGATTTCATGTACTAGTAGACAGGTTGCTACACAAAATGCTTGAAGCAAACCATGTTATTTTATGTTATTTTTTCTTGATGGCTTGGCCAGAAGGAACACCTTGTTGCAGCAGGCAGGCAGTGTGCATCCACCGATTGTCCACCCAGCGCTGGAAGAAAACGAGTTTCAAATGACTTTGTGTATGATCTCCATAAACCCTCAGAGGCAATTCACTAGAGTACATGAGACTTTGTTGTGTTGGGTCGGTGGCTTTTGTAAACAAATATTCCATGCATGTCTCAACGGCATCTGAGTGGAGCCTACATGTTTCTATTTTCATGAGCTACAAACAATTGTTTGTACTCCATATCTAACCTCATGTTGTCAGGAAGAGTCTAACTCGTTTCTCTCACATAGTTCAACGATGCAGTTATTTGTTGGTTGCTAGTTTTGTTTTTAACTGTGACTTGCATTCTTCTTTGGTCCACTTTCCGCTGAAAACATGCATTGTCATGATGTTTCAAGGGTCTGGCGCCACCGAACCTTGTTTCCATCATTCTGCAAAAATCACCGGACACCGAGACATCCTGGTTACAACAACGATTTCCAGAAAATGACTTCATCTGAGCTGGCACTAAGACACTTCGATGGGATCAGTGGTTCCCTTTCGGGTTTGATTTGGGTGTATCGCGGGGACAGGTAGGGCAATTTTGCTTTTTGCGTGCGTGTACTGTTGATGTGTGCATTATGTTCCACTTCTTTGTTTTTAGCGGATATGAATTGATTCCTAGATTCTTAGATGTTTGATAGATTGTGGAATTTATAATTTATGTATATAAAGCTCCTCCTGTGTATCGTCCGGAACATGACCTCCGATTTGGCACTTTGAAGCCCTGATTTCGGTCGAACAACTTCTGCTTCAACAGTTTAACAATCCTGGTAGTTGACCGTTGATTTTTATATCTTTTTATGATAAAAAGGGATTAAAAAAGAGTATTGATTGGGTTTACCACCCACCTAGGATTCCAGTCACCACCGAGGAGTGTTACATTTTTATTAGGGATACCTATAAACCTTCATTTGCCAGTGGCATCATCCGAAGTATTGCTATGATGTTAATACATTAACCTGCCTCGGTGCCCAACTGTGCATCGCCTGCGGGTGTCTTTTTGCCCTGGCGTTTTGTGGTGTCAAAATGTTAAGCAAAAACAAACCTTGTCCCCAACAGTCCAATGTATTGATAAAGCATGTGTGAAGCAGATCGATTGGCTGGTTTCCATAGGATGTTTAGGGTGGTATTGTCCCAGCTATAGATCATTGAAGATTTGTGCTTAGATTTGGCTAAGGGCTCACTCCTTCCACAGATATGTATGTTTCAAGATTTCAGTTCTGCAAATAACAAAATGCAGGTTCTCCACTCGTTGTGTTGTCCAGCTTTCGCGACAAATCAAGTGCCATCGCTTTGTGAAACCTTAGTGATGGAACCAGAATGACTGGTTACCTGGTTGGTGTTTGGAAACATGTTTGTTTTCCTTGTTCACACCCTTTGGGGGGGGGATGGGGTATGATAAGTCCAGAAAGCTATCCATGAATCCAAGCTTTAGGACACCAAAAAGGCAGGGAGGGTGTAAGCCTGACCACGGTAAAAGCGCGGCAGCCCGAGGATACAATGACTCGAGTGTTCTAGAGAATTTTCATGCTGCGTTGCTTGGCCGTTCGTTCCAGTAAACCAGGCTCATTGATTCATTGGATTTTTGGGTGACCATGGTGTTTTGACTACATACACATTCATACATGTGTTTAGTTTTGTGGGCCGGGCATACATCTATTCCGGTTTATTTCTTCTCGTATTTACATACTGAGTTACGCGGATGTGCATTAGGTAGTTTTGTATGTACATGTATATACGTGTACCCAGCGTTTGGTGAGAATGATAATATGAATGGAGAAGCAACAAGTCTCAAACGCAGCTCCTTACAATTTGCAATGATGAGGTAACTTACAATGTCAATTAATCAATTGATCTGACCAGTTTCTAAGTCGATTCTCTCAAGGTGAGATGTTGCAAATTTAATCCTTGTTACTTCTTATTGAAGCCGTGACCCAAATCAGAGTTTTGCTGACCCATGACTTCAAGATGCAGAGTTGGTAGCTTACCCTACCGATGTTCAGGTGTTCACTGACGACTGGTTGGCAGAAAGCATGGACTTAGGGCCGTTGCCGCGACTGATTCTGAAAATTCCTAAGGATCCAACTTGGGGGCAAAAAAAAGGCTAACAGGTCTTCTACGGGGGGGTTTTAATTGGGAAACCACCAAGAATAATAGGCCATCCAGTCAAAACTTAGAGAAAAATACTAGATTTTTTGAGTTGTTGACCGGAAATACGAAAATGCAAGGGTTGGAAATCTCAAAAAAAAATCTGCAAAAAAAATCACCCCTGTAGAGGCTTAAAATATTGTGTTTTTTGTTGAATCCGCAGGTTTTTGGTGATGTTGATACGGGAGACATGAACATATTGAAAATCGCAAACCCTGAACAACCTTTGGACCCCAAAACCATGAAAAATGAAGGGTTTTTGGCCCTCAATATATGGGTCATAGCCCCCAAAAAATGAAGGTTTTGGGTTCCCCTGGAATGACGTTGTTGGTGCATCTGAGGACATGTTTTGAAGTTCTTCGTGAGCGACCCGATACTTGGAGCGACCAGGAGTGTGTTGGTTGTAGTCCTTACCCAGACACCCACTCAATGGGACGATTGCATATTTACCTACATGCATGGTGATGTTATAATTGATAAATGTAGGTATCCATGTACCGTACATTATATACGTCTCCATTGAGTCTTTGAGATATGGCATCGGCCGCGAAAAAAATTCTGCGAATCTGGGATTTGGTTGAACCAGTTGCAGCTGTAAAGGTTTAGAGAAATTATGGCAGTGATGCCCCCGGGCCACTGTTGAGAGTTCAACCGGGACCCACACATATCCGACGTATCGGCGGTCCCGAGGATTGCAATTGGTTCTCTTTGCTCAAGCAAGACTTCCACGAAGCCAGTTCAGAGGTTTGCGATGCCATTTTCAAGGGTCACGATGTTATAGCCGCAATTGACAAGTGCCACAAAAA
>DF244104.1:1493-30693 GCA_000507305.1 Breviolum minutum Mf 1.05b.01 | reverse complement strand
TTTTTTCACACATGTTTTTTCACACATGTTTTTTCACACATGTTTTTCACACATGTTTTTCACACATGTTTTTCACACATGTTTTTCACACATGTTTTTCACACATGTTTTTCACACATGTTTTTCACACATGTTTTCACACATGTTTTTCACACATGTTTTTCACACATGTTTTTCACACATGTTTTTCACACATGTTTTTCACACATGTTTTTCACACATGTTTCTTAGTATGTTTCTTCACTGAACTTTGTCAATGTATGTCACAGGTGACGGAGGCTTCCATGACTCCTAGAGGTGAAGTTTTTGATTGACATCTCCCGGACATAACGTCTGAGTCGAATGCTGGAAGATGCTGGAAGCGTGACCTGTTGGACATAAGTAATTTGAATGTTCGCAGGAGCCAGAGATAGAGCAGGTAGCCGTAAGAGGACAGGATGCAGCAATGCACATGTTGCTCTTAGATGTGATCACTTGTCCAATTCGTCCAGGACTGGAAGCCCAAGAACTCCTGAGACGTGTGAGACTGAGTGACTGAGTACCTGCTATCACATGCGGAAGAATGTGCAGTTTTTATCAGAGGACCGATCCAGCTGTGTACTTGCAGTCCCTACTGCAGGACACAAGTTGCAAGTCTTGATGTGATGAAACTGACTAGAGAGTGCGCAACCGGAACACAGACTCGTCATGTTGCACAGAGAATGTTCGATATATTTAGCCAATAGATGATGCTGAGACATCTCGAAGGAGACCCCAACGACTACTACAGCCGCAGACAACTCGTCACCCCCTGCATCACCACCGACGCCACCCACTGGACGGACAGAGATGCGGCACAAGGTGCAATTGTGTTCTCCACATGGACTTCTCCAACATATCCTCCCAGCTTTGGTCCATGCTTTGGTTTCTAGGGTGTGGCCAGAAGCCTTTCCCGATTGTATGCAGAGGAGTAGGGGGGTTCAGTGGGTTGGTTGCCAGATTTGTGCGTCAGGCATGTAAGGAGTTTGAATGCAGTTCAGGCAAGTAGAGCCGAAGCCTGTTTTGTATGTAAATGATGTAAATGTGCAAATCCTTTTGTTTTGTCAGGAGTCAAAAACTAGTGTCCCCAAAGTGCGGGCTACGCAGATGCCACAGGATTGAGCGAAGCAAGTGCAAATTAAAACATCAAAAGCATCCGAGTTCACTGTTTTGTGGATTCAAGTTCCTCACGGCTCAGCAGATCGCAGTTTGCCGTCAGGAAGCTCCTGCCAAGAAGCGTACTGAGGAGACTTGTGCAGCACAGATATCTCTGTCGCAATTTCAAAAGCGAGCGACGTAAATTTGTTTCATTGAAGTGAAAAAATGACATTGACGGTCCTGTGCAGACCTCGATTTCCGGCCTGGTGAACATTCCCACCACTTTTAGATGTCAACCAACAAGAAGCAAATTCCAAGCGGAAAGATTCAAATCGAAGGAGAAGCCTCGCGGTCGCTCGCAGCCTACCCGTTGTACAGAGATAAAGGCTTGGTGGAGATCTTTATATTGACTCATAAACTCATAGACCATGGACCTGTGGTATTTGGCCAGGCTGCTTCGGAAGCTGCTGGTGGAGGTTTGCCAGTAGGTACTGCGGTCAAGGCACAGTGAATTTTTTTGAGGTCCATCAAATGGATCTTTTTCAATATGTTTCTGTCCATTTCTGTCCATTTGATCGCTTTGATCGCTTTGATCGCTTTTCCAGGCACGGAAGACGACCACTTCCAAAGCGTCAGGGTCTGTGAATCGAATTCGAAGGTGACAATTAGGCGAGAAGATAATTCGTTTAATTCGTTGGTTTCCAGATGATTACTAACCTCACAACTTAGGCGAAAGGTACCTCACAAAGTGGCAGAGGAGGTGAAAAATAGGCGGAGTGAGGGACTGATCGGGGACAGTCTGCTTGAAGAAATACAACCTAGATCAACCTAGGGAGTTGGGAGCAAAGCAAGATGAGAGTGACATTTAGTCCACACTGTTGACTCTTCTTTCAAGTGAGGCAATTAGTTTTGCTTCTCCCAGTGTTTATTTGATCTTATTTAGAATTTATGTTTATTTTATCTGCACTGTACTACTGGAGTCATTGAGGACGGGTGTAGAAATCCGATTCATTTGGCTCTTGTGAGGCCCAAGCCGAAGATGTTGGGCCACGCTCAGGAGAGTTAAGTCATATCTTTTTCTAGAGTTCTCGAGAAGCAATACATGCCCCTTTCAGGACTCAAACGTGCTGTGGATATTTTTGTGAACCAGCTAGTGAGAGCTGATCGATCATTCAACTTGCTTCCGTTTTTGTGGGTTCAAGCTGTAGAACTGATCTCCGTTGCATCTAGTCTTGCATTGCGCTTTTGTCATCTTTTGTCCAGTCTTTCTCAAGGACCGATTGTGCTTGTCCACCCTGAACATGGTTTTGGATTGTAAGAACGGTTGCTCTGTGCTGAAGTGCAGTGGCTACACGTAGTTTTGTTTGAAAGGAAAGTGTTTGCAAAGTGTTGGTCACATCTAGGTATCTTTTCGAGTGACACGTTCGCAATGCTTTTGCATAGGACAATGTCAGGCATCCCAGATGACGTGAAGCAGAAGCTGCAACTTGTCCTGACTTGTAACGGATTGACTTCTCAGATAGCAATGGAATTGCAATGCAAAAGGTTTGAGCAGGATGGTTTGCTTCCGAGGATCAACGACCCAAAGGTCCAGAAGGCCATGAAGGAACAAGCTGAAAAGACGGGACAGGATGCCATTGCTGCACTGCAGGACCCAGAGGCTTGGTTCACCTGATCTTGCTGGGAAGTGAACATGTTGGAAAGGTGATATTTTTCAAGCTTTCGAGTGAGGAGAAAACCGGCCCGTTGATTTAGTGTTACTGTAATTCTTGTAGCTTGGAAGCTTGCTTGAAAGGATGAATAATGTTTGCAATGCAATGTTCACTTGAGCAAAATGTCTCCATTTTGGCTCAAGTACTTTGATCATTCGATCTGACTGTGAGAAAACAACCATCTCGCTCGCTTCTATCCCCTCTACTTGACGCAATGGCCTCCACTTGGGCAGCCACTTCTGCAGTGGCGGAGACAATCATTGCGGAGGAAGCTGCTGGAGCTGCAACCTGAAGTGGACTGGGAGGTGACTGATGCAGTCTCCAATCACTTAAAAGGGCTTGGTTGGGGATCTTCTTGATCAACAGGAGAAGGACAAGGAGATGATGTAGACATGGGAGCTGAAGCAACAACTTTCGGACCTCGCGGACTCCATTCAAAAGCTGAAAGTTCAGTCAGAGCGCCAGCATTTCATGGCCTAACATGCTTCTATGAGCCTTTTCCCCACCTGAATGGCCTCACCGTGTCCAACGGATGAAGGTTTTTGATTCATCCCTCACAGCCAAGGCGATGAAGTTGAAGAGTGCCCTCCTGGCTGAAGCTGCTGCGCCCCCAAAGGTGGATCGGGAACGGAAAGCAGCGCTGTGAGGCTCCTCGTTTCTCATGATTTTTTTTCTCCCTTTTTTCCTTTTCTCCGAGATTTTTTTGTTGTTGGGTTTTGTTTGAGTATGGCAAGTGTTCGATGGAAGCAAATGCACAACACAAATGCGTCTTTTCACAAAGAAAACCCTGTGTTGGGAAAGTTTGCGGAACTTCCGACAAAACCCCAGCAACCCAAAAAAATTGCAAGAAATCAGAAAAAACCTAGGGTTTCGGGGAAAGGTCTTGGAGGTCACTTCCCCCAAATCCCCTGAGTGTTTGTTGTTGTTTTTGTTTTCTTGATTTTTCAGACGATTTCCCAGACATGTTTCGAAGTGATTCCATGTGGATTGTTCAAACCAGATTTTGCGCAGGCTCCACCTTTTCCACAGAGATTTGCGGGCGCTGCCCCACATCATGTTTGTCATTTATTCTAAGTTTTTTTCCAAAGCACACAGCTATCTTATACTCTACGACTTGGCAGCTGGACGCTTGCGAGTGTTTACAGTGGATCTGCGGATAGCCTTGACAGGCATGTCTCGCAAATTTGCGTTCCAAAATGCAATGCTTTCCTACACTCAAAAACGATACTGCAAGGGCTCATACCATTCAAGAAGAAATTTTTGCGCCGCACCCATGCATTGAACACTTCGCTCATATTGGTGCGGGCTTTCTTGAAACGTTGGCCTTCAGCGCGCGTCAGATGTGCTTTGCGACATGTGTGGTTGCATCTCTGAAATCATCTACCAGCATTTGTTTGATGCATCGGAAGGCTTTCTGCAAAAGTTTGCGCAGATGAACGTACTTCTCAAAGTAGCAGGCATCATCATGGACCAAAGCATTGGCCTTCACCTTCGGTAGCGCCATAGCCGTTTGAACAGCCTCCACCTTGTCTGCGCAAGCTTCATTGACAATGTGTTCTTTGGCTGCCAGGGTGCGACGGCTCACGGGGTCATTGACAAATTGCCACCCGAGAGTGCGGTTTGTTCTTGTCACCCTTTGCCGTTCTTTGTCTGCGCGCGTGCATGTCCTGTGTTCTGTCTTGTACTTTTTGTTCCTTGGCCTTCCCCTCATCTTTGTGGTGCGCTTATCTTCTCCCAGTCTGGATTCAAACGTCTATGTACTCCAAAATGACCATGAAAGCTCAAGACTTGCACGGAAGTAGGGCTTCCAAATGTGAAGGGTTTGGATTGAAGCCAAAATAATCAGATGGACGATCCACTGGAAATGGGCTGGCTTTCTCTGGGGTCCTTCTTGCCAAGGCATAACCTTCCAATGCTCGCAGCAAATGTGCTTGGAACCTTCGTGACTGAATGGAACCCTCAATCATCAGTCTAACACCACCCTCCTGGCCAGGGGTGAGGTTCCCACGTCTCAAGTAGGACAACTCCAATGTTGGTGGCTGAGTAGACGCCTGCCTTTTTCATGTCATTGAAGGATATTGTGTTGACGTTAGTTGAGTCAATGTAGGCCAAGTTGGCGCGATAGCAATGGAGACAACCTTTCTTTGTGCATCTCTTGCGGTAGGTGCTCAAAAGGCTCACTCCCAACAATGGTGCAGGTGAGTCTGAGTGGTGCCTCCCAGAATGCTATGTAGAGTGGCCCCTTGCACACGAACTTGCAGGACAACCTTTGTTAAAAGGATCACCCAGAAAGCTTTGCAAGCATTGCACTGTCTACCTTCCTACTCAGATAGGCCAAAGCCATGCTGGAAGAGATCCTCTTCATTGTCAGCATCCTGTTCATATGTACACGGGATACGGCGTCATGTACATATAGTTTAGGTTTTCAAAACAGGCGTTAAAAACAAGGCTTTTTTTGGAAAATAGGGGGCTCAGGGCGCTGGCCTTTCACCGGGAATGATTCGGACGGCGGTTTAGATGGGTGACAAGGAGGTGCTTGGTGCCAAGCTTCTTCAACAATTAGACTTGAACCATGTCCAGGAGTGTTTGAAGCATTGGCGCGGTATGCATTGAGGCGGCTTTGGAAAAGAACCTGCAGCGACAAGCGGATGGCAGGAAGAAAGTTCCGGAGTTGCGCGTCGAGCCGGAGCCCATGTCAGCCATTTTGAGCCAGAGAATGAAACGTTGGATGCTGGGATGGCTTTGTGAAGGGATGATTTTTTCCAGGAGGGCAACAGAAAGGGCGGCTGAGGAGTTGGAGGTGCACGGTGGGATGTTACCTCGTTCTTATCAATTGTTCAAATTTGCTTTGCTTGACCATCATTGCCGCATTCATTTCAATGAGGCCAGGCAGTTGGCAGTTAGAGCACGGAAACATCAACCCTCCGTCATGGGCAAGCCAGCACCTACCCGTGGGAGATTGACAGTTAGCTTGGCAGGTAGAGCATGGAAACTTCAACCCTCGGCAAGCCAGCACGTGCTGTGACCTGCCAATGTGGAAGTTTGTTCCACACATGGTTGACGCGTATAGAGCATGCTCCACGTACCGTCAAGGACCTCTACCAGGTCCTGGATGCCAACACCTGGGACGAACACCTGAGTGGAAGCAGTGCTTAATTTCTTCGGTCATGAAGGCCTTCAATCACCAACCCGCTTCAATTCGTGATGGAGCTCCCGCTGGCGGATGTCATTGGTGATCCCCAACACAAACACAGATCACGAAGCAATTTGTGATTAGGAATCTCATAGTCCATTCCTGCTCAAGGTTCGCAGAGGTACAACAGGTGTTCAATTCAACCTGAGAGCTTAAACGCCAAACAAAGCCCGTGGCCCACCCTGAACTCAGCGGTCACTCCATCGACGTGGAGCCACATTCACCCTGCTGGAAAAGAAACGAATTGTGCGGTTGACAAGGGGCTGCCGCTTGGATGACTGCCCTGAGCGCCGCTAGAACCGATGGGTCGATCGAATCGAAATCTACAAGCGTTTCCTCCGACTTCGTTTCAGCACCCCCAATGGTTGGCAAGATAGTTTGGGACCGATGGGTTCCAGTTGGAAGCTAACAAGTATGGCTATCGCACAAATTGGCGTTCAGCGCGCAAGACAACAGTGGGATGCTGCTTTTGCAGGCGCTGACTTCTTGTGTGTTTCTGTGGGATTTTTCCGGTGGCCTGCTGACATAAAGACAAATTGGGAAAATCACTGGCCTAAGAGACAAGACTAAACCGGCTAAAGGATGTAGAGACTGCTGGGGTGATGCAGGCGAAGTCACTCATAGATCCACACTTAGAACATGTGACCATTGAGCCATGTCTCATGTTCGTGTGGATTTTTTTACCTTGTCACCTATGGCTGACTGCAGTGGAAAAGGTTCAGAGACAAATCATGGAGACTTGCAAAGAGAAGTTCCCAGAATATGCCGGCCAAGCCAAGACGTGCCTTTGACACCAAAAAAATGCATTTTTCTTGTGCTTGGCAGCATATCGAATAATGTATGATGGTTTTCAAAATTTGATACATGATAGATGTTTATACTGAAGTGATTGTCACAAGGTTGAATAGGGGTTGCAACATATCGGCCAGAGCGACGCTGAACTGACTGTAGTTGCTAATATGCCCGGCAAGGAAAATCATGGAATTCTGCAACGACCCAGAGGTTGGCCGACCTGCGATGCTGTTTCAATGATTTCAAAATTCTTGAACGTTCTGGAGGTTTTCAAGTCAATGATTATTTGATCCGATATGGATATTGTTTACTGACAGAGGTTTTGAAACCACAGGGCGTGGGCGTGGTTACTCGCAAATTTTCACCTTTGGCATTGGTTGGTTTTCCAGACATGCTTCCCTAAACAGGTTCAAGCGGCAGCAAAGAAGCAGCTGGACCGCAAGAAATTGTATGGATTTGGAACCTATGACGGTTTGGAAATCGCCCGGTGGTTTTGGAACCTATGGGCAAGGATTTTTTAATATTTTTTGGAGATCCTGCATGCCTCCTAATTCCAAACATCATTTGTGCATTTGCCCCTCTCAATGTTTCAATGACCACTATGAATCCTTCAGAATCAATTCCATAGTGTCCGAGGTATTCTGCTATGGCTGGAGCCTATGTCATGAAGGCAGGTGGTGCTTTGGTGGCGACCATTGAGCAGGGCCCTGCTGGCATCCGCTTCTTGTGCTTCATTGGAAGTACCTTGGTCGTACATGCGTACGGGATCGCAAGTACTCGATTTTGGAAGGCAACTTCTTGAAAGCTGGTACAATTGCGTGGCCCAAGGAGTTGGGCCACTTGGGATGTAGCTGAGGCTGTGCATCCGTTGTCAACTCCATTTTGAAGTTGATCCACATCAGTCATGTTCCATGGCGGGATCACCTATCAGACACTAATGCCATGACATGATGTGCTGGCCGCAAATATTGATTGAAGCACGATGTCAGAGCTCGATGGCATCAAACCTTCAAGTCAAACTAAGATTCTTCACACGCCGGTGAAATACGTCCTGTCCATTTACCAGTTGCTTTGGTTGCACCAAGAGTGGCACATTTTCCTGCGTGCTGAGAGTTTGACTGCAACTCCTCAGATAAACTACCTAGTCGAGTCCTCTCCTATCAGAGGCCACCATATGAAGGACAGGTCATTTGCAATTTTGGATTTATACAAAGGTTGAATGATCCAGCAATGATGAGCGCTATTCTAGAACTTGAGTGATTAAGGCTCCTGTTTGCAATCACCACCGTTTTGTTTGCTTCTTGGCTGCAAGAATTGTGTAAGAAATCTATGAAAATCTATGAAAGACAAATCTTGACAAATCTTGGCAGTATTTCACCCGTGGAAAGCCGTAGAGGAAGCTCCTCCCGAGTACATTGCAAAAGTTCCTGGCCTCAACGGCTATCAGGAGTCATACACCGCAAAGAGCGATGCAATGCACCAAAATTTCTCAATAAACAATGTGTTTTTCAAACGTTTTTTTTGTTAAATGTGTTTTTGTTACATGTTTTTTGTTATGTCAAATATTGTCAAAGAGTCATCTTTTAGAAAGTCTTGTTCGATTCCAGGTGATAACTGATAACCTCCATGCTGCATCTTAGCAGGACATGTTGTTGGACAAGTGCAAGTTCCTGTCTGAAACTTTGGGCCGCGGCGGGTTCTACATCTTCCAGGGTACACTCTGGCTTTGCTTTGCGTACCTTGGATTCAATCAGCTTTGCAAGTTCTCATATAAACTATTATGAACTCATCAAAATTTGTTTGAAAACATGCAGGATTCGGTTTTTGAGGTCTGTGACGGATATTTTGGACCTGGCAGTAGGTCTTGGTCTGGTATGCTGCGGTATCTTAAACGTGATCATGCACTTTGGAGGCGAGAGTTGAATGTAGAATGTGATTGGGTGTTTTGCTTTGATAGATGGAATGATAGATGGAATTGATAGTTCACCATGCAGGAAGGAAGGATAGAATGGGTGTTTTGTCTTGGTTCTTGGCGGCATGTTGTTCATGAGATGAATAGAATGAGATGCCTTGATGAAAGAGTTGCGAGAACCTGGATTTTGCAGGACTTGGAAAGTTCCAGGAAAAGGTCAGGCAGGGCTACGAACAGCTTGGAGGATCATCCTTAGCGGCATAACTGCATCTTAGTCCAGGCTCGGAGATATACACACACACTTTCGCTGCGTCTTAGAATGGAATAGAATGGAATTCATTTGAATTGATTTGCGAAATTGTGTGAATCTTCCAAATCTCTGGATCTTTTTGCTGAGTTATTGATGCTTGCAGAATCGAAGGCTAGTGCCTGAGTACCTGAACTCTTGAAATTGGAGACTGCAGGGTCTGAATGCACCACGTGCGAATCTGCTCAATGAAGCACCATGTTGACTCAATGTTGACCATATCTCAACGGCTACGGATGCAAAAACATGCAAAAACTGCGCCATTGTGAAACGAGATGATACTGGAAAGAAATATTTACACTGGAAAAAGAATGGATTTATATGTACATAAATATATGCTCCGCCCCCCCCCCCAAAAAAAAACCTGTGCNTTTGCAGGGAAACAGAAAAACATGAAAAACTGAATTTTCCAGAGAGATCCAGGAAGAGATTCTGCATATGGATTCAGTTTTTCAGTTTTGTGGCAGAATAGGGCAGGAGGAACTGGATGATTGTATTTTGAGAGTGTCTTCTTTACATGTCATGTAAATTGTATTTATGATTAAGATATGTGACCCCCCCCAAAAAAAGCTTCCCAAATCTACAGGCCAAAATTTGCGTGAAACACTGTAAATACCACTGTTTTTGTTGAAAACATAGGTTTTGGGGGGGCCACCAAATATATATATATATATTTATTTATTTTGAAATTTACATATATATTTTTTGTTAAACTGATAGCACCAGGCCAGTTTGAAAGGCTGTTGGGGGAGACGAAAGAAGCTATCCCTGCAGCTAAGATGAACTCTATGAAGACCACCGGATCTTAGAAGAAGTAGCCAATCACCACGAAGGAGCTAACCGAGCTCTCACACCTTTTGACTCCGCACAGACCCCCTGATCTCGCTTGAGCCTTCACACGTATGGCGAAGGATCCTCATGAGCATGACAATGCGCGGCCAATTTCTCACACAAATCACACTCGTTAAAAATTATGTTTTCTCAGTCTTTTTATAACTAGAGACCCCTTTGGCATGAGAACTCGTGGCTGATGTCCATTGCTGATCTCGCCACTGCTTCCGAGCACGATTATCAGCTCGGACCTTCAAGATTTCATCAACATCATGGAGTATGCAACGTCCAGCTGCCAGGAATTGTCGGAGCGCTGTGTTATCCATACATTTGGTCAATCTGTCTGCCAGTTGGGCGGCGCTATGAACCCACTTGACTACTATTCCTTCTTTGGTTCTTTCTTTGCTGATGAGTGCCTCAAGCATGGTTCTTTTTGCTTGACATGACGGTTTGGTGGTCTTTTGAATCAGGTCGTACAAACTCTTGCAGTCTACTACGGCATATGCTTCTGGACATTGGAGAAGGCATTGTTCTGGGTTTCCACTTTTCATGTAGATGACAAATCCAGGACCAGTGGATTCTGACCCAAGTCAGAAGGTCTACCAAGCCACTCATGCAGATTTTCTTGGAGTACCATCTCAAAGGACTAGCTTCACTTGCTTGCCAGTTTCCAATTTGCTTGGATGCTGCCATGATTAAACAACCCTTTTGTGACTGTGAATTGGCCCGTGTGGCAAAAGAAGCATCGCTAAAGGAAACAAAACGAAGATCATTCAATGGTTTACTTTGGATGGTGATCTTGGTATCCTTGTGAGTTTTGGCTTCATGCAAAACTTTTTTTCGCTTCCATAAGATCCTGAACTTTGGCAACAGTGATCTTAGCTTGGAGAAAGCTCAACTTGGCGGACAAATCAGGTCTAGTGTTGGATGCTCCATACTGGATACTACCTATGAGGCCCCTAACTGCTTGTCTCTCTATTTCACTTGCGTTGGCTTCAGGTAACTTAGGACGATCTCGAGTTATTTCGATCGTAAGAAAATCCTCAATATACTTCTCTTGGTCAAGTTCTATGGATCCGTCTGGTTTCTGGGTAATTTGGATTCCAGTAAACATGAAACAGCCCTCTTTCATACTGCCGAATGGAAATTTCTGTTCCAGTTTGGCGATGCTTTGTTGGAAATGTGCATTGCCGGCTCCTATGCCATCATCGACATGAATGCCAACTAATCCATGGATTAAACCAAGATTCAGAAGTGAGGTTTTCAACTCTTCATACCATAAGAGGGGTGCATTCACCAAACCGTAGGCACTTTTGAGGAGTTCACAACACTCCCAAGGTTTCAAGTCCATTTGTTGTCTCATCTCCTTTGGTGGCTCCATGCCCAAGATGCGGCCGTCTTGACAACTACCTCTCAAGAATGCCGCTTGAATGTCAAACGATCGAAGTGACTATTGACCATCGGGCTGAGGCAGCATACTGGAGAACCAACATTCGGGAATCTTTTCCCATGGTAGGAGCATCACGGGATAGGGTCTCAATGTGGGGATCTTCAAATCCATAGATTACCAGGCGTGCTTTGGGCTTATACTGAGAACCTTGAGATTCATGGCCACTGGAATCTTTGGGTTTCCAGGTCAATACCCATCGGGATCGCAGAATTTGATCTTCGGAGATCTGGGATCTAGCTATCCTGCGAACTGTTTCAGTGGACAACCATGACGATTTTTTTGTTTGGCTCCAAGCAACAATTGTCGATCAGTTTCGGATAAATGTTTTTCTTTAACTTCCGCTCTTTGCTTTTTGGCGGCGGATGCTAAGAAGGCAATCTGGTCTTCGTACGAACAAATTTGGGAACACCTTTGAATTTCACTGTTGCCCAATGTCAAAGCTATCTCAAAGCCCACGAATTTATCATAATCCCTGTATGTTTGACGAGTGGACGAAGGTTCTGACAAAGGAACTGGACAATCAGTTACATTGCTGGAGCAAAACATACGATTCCGAAGCTCCACATGATATCGAACCAGTGATGATCCTTCACGTTGCCAATGATCATATTGGGAACAAAAGAGAATGGATTCGTCCTCGGGATCTGAAAATGGTTCATTTGGTATCGGTACAAGTTCAGGGTTAGCATTTGGAACATTCCTGGCAGGGTCTTCAGGTTCTGAATCAGGCTGTTCTTCACTCTGTGAACCGGAGGAATCATGGTTGGAAGGTCCAGGATTCGGGATTTGTTCTGGAATCTGATTGGTCTCATTTGGTTTTGATTGATCTTCATTAGGTTGGTTTGGATTGGATTCCAAAGGGATATTCACCGGTTAACTGGTGAGATCATGATATTGGAATGCACCATTTGTGATATCTGGTTTTCCGGAGTGTCTGATGGATTTTGGGTCGTGCCTTCAAAGTCTCACGACTAATGAGGCGTCGGGTATGTTCGGGTGCACAGCGCTAGAGGCGACTCATGTGGGAAAGCCATATGATATTGTCATTTTCTTGGATGATCACTTTGGCCGGCCCATGCCATTGGCCAGCAAAATTACCCTTACCGCCTTACCGTCTCTCCAAAACATGATATGGTCTCCGGGCTGCAAAACACCTCGTGAAGGTCTTGACCGTCGGATGTATGCTCTTTTCAATCGTTGGTCGAGTCGTGATCGGCCGTTATAAACGACTTGCGAGCGGTCTCTCGCTTTGGGAGATTCTCTCGGGGCCACTGCTCACTGCATCTCATGATCACTGCCCAAAGGATCTAGCCAGTCAGCGGCCTCTTCATCATCATTACTCACACAAGCTGGTACATGACGGGATTTGCCAAGAACCAAGATTTCAGGACTGTAACCCCGATGACATGAAAGGCTATTCTTGGCAGTAACGAGTTGGCTCAAGGCATTATCAAAGTCCTTTTCATTAACAATGGGATGTTCAACTTGGTACTTATTCAGCATCCCCTGGAGTAAGGCTCCATGACGTTCACACTTTCCCATTTGCCAATGGGCTTCAATAGGAATTTCTGTAGACAGGATATTCTGACATTGAAGATATTTGGAAAATTCATCACTACAACTTCAGAACTCACCAGCGCTGTCAGTCATGATTCTTTGTGGAGGACCAGCCCATTGAATCCAGTGTTTATTGATCAATTGGATGAGATGAGATGATGTTCTCTGGGCACTGCGAAAGGCGATTTGAAAATTGGTACCACTGTCAAGTCTGTGATAGAAATAGTATTGGGTTCCTGGGGAAGGTGTCCATTCTACTCCATCGATGGTAATCAATTTATTGAACTCCCGAGGATTTGTGAGAAGACTGGGACGAGATATCTTGGGCTAGAAACACACGAAGGACAATGCATATCTTTAATTCCCTCAATTGCAGTAGCGTCCCAACCTTGATCAGGAAGCACATTACCGAAGAGTTGTGAATCTGGATGACCAAGCTTATTGTGCGTTCGAATCAATTGTTGTCTCTGTTGGGCTGTTAATTTCAGGAACACTGGCCCATAAAATTGGCTTTGATCCCTTTCGCTATCTGGGGTTCCCGTTCTAAGGGTATCATCGGTTGTTCTATCCCCATGGAGGATCCACAATGTCTTTTAGCTTCAGGTTCATCAATTTCGGTTCTGTTACCCTTGGTTTCTTCAAGAATGGTTATTCGATTACGGGATGCTGCAAACACTGTGATTTTGGCAGACTGACACTTTTGGACTAATTGTCTTCGTGATTTACCAGTCCAGGTCTCCCAATTATCATCCCAGAAGTTACTTACCTGATAAATCTATGTGTACCAATGGTCAAACGAAGAGGCGCAGTGTCTCCGGACAAATGACTTGGTGGCACACGACCTCGATGGACTGCTGTGGAAACATTTCTTGCAACATGTCAACGATGGGTCTATCAGAGAACCAGGCTTTACCAACCCGAGGGGCATAACCGCGGGCTAACCCTACTAACTTGGCTATTTGCTGTTCACGTTCCAATCTTTGATAAGCAATGGTGGGTGGTTGCTTTTCTTCAAGTCTTCTCCGTTTAACATCAGGTGTGGCCAAGTCAGTTCCAGGGCCTGTCAATGCGAAATCATCGGTCGGGGAGTGCTCTTCACTTTTCTGACAACAACAACAACAACGACAACAACAACAACAACAACAACAACAGCAGGAACAACGGCAACCGGCACAAGTGAGTGCATGCGAGCGCTTGCTGCGTGGAAACCCTGAAAGGATGGGATTGGGCGACCATCCTTTCCTTGATGCCTTTTGGGCCCGAGAAATTTGGGGGGCTATAGTAAAGCAAAAAAGACAAGGAAGGGGGGGTCAAAGAAGCAAGCTGGGGCTTCAAAGGAGGGCAAAAAGATAGGGCGGTGGTTCAAAAAATTAGGGTCGTGCGGTGTCAAAAAACAAGATGTGGGGGGCTTGAAACAAAGAGTTTTTCTGGTGAATCGTAAAGAGGGTCCAATAGACACCTGCAGCGCCCGAACTGTAAAACAAAAAAGGGCCACAGTGACCTCCACGGACTGCGGCCAAGACATCGACTGTGCGACCGTGTGCGCGTAGCAGGCAGGAGTGGCAGGGAAACATGCCATACACATAGGACGGGGTGATTTTTTTCCAGGGCCTGGGATTGAAACTCTTCACCGGTTTGATTTTCGAATTATTTTTTTTTGATGGGGCAAAATATTTTTGCCCATGGTCCTGTGGAAATGTTCTTTTCCAGGGCATATTGGCATATTTTTTGGAGAACCAGACTTGTGAACTTATGTATTCGCGAATTTTTGATCCCACAGAAAATGAAATACTTTTTCGAGCAGTTTCTGCCAATGTAGTTTGAAGTCCGTTACTGTTTCCGCGCCTGCTCTTTCTGGGACAAAGATCCCCCAGCAAGGAAAAAGTTATTGACAGGGTTGCAAGAGAAGCATCAGCATGATTAAGTTTTTTCATTTGATATTGAAAGATTTTGGTCTTTACGATCTGAGCATGTTAGGTCATTTGTCAGCAGCGCTGCAAAGTTGAAACTTGTTTGCAGTCACAGGAGAGTCATGTAGAAGAAATTGCGCACAAGATTGACCAGGTGGGTTTTCAATTTCCGGTTTGCGCATTCACATCTCCACGTGTCAATTAGAATTGCTTTTGCCAGGCAGACCTGTTATCTTGCCACGCAAACCAGCTCGTGACGCGTGGAAACCTAGGCTGAGCATGGTTCGCTAGTAACTACACCAAAAACGTGGACCCTAAGGACTTTCGATGAGCTTTCTTTCACGAAGGAACCACCCAAGGACCGGCCAGTTTTTGTTTCGTTTGTGTTTCTCAGCAATTATTTATTAGCAAACGTCTCTTTGAAAGCAACCTAGCTGATTCACTGGTAGGTCATCGAGTCGCCACCCAAAAATTTGGAGGCCGTCATGGGGATCTCGATCAAGGATGGGATAAATGTGACACGAAAAGACAAAGATATGCTGATGCATTTAATTTTGATGTCACTGTCACTGTTTATGTCATTTTTGCATCCTCATCCGAATTTGATGGGGATTTGATTCTCGCTTGAAACTTGTGATCAGATCTTCCCGCCATTTGTCAGGTGCCACTTCCAAGCGTTGAGCAGAGGGCTGCCTTCGGCCAGAAGGTCTATTCGTTTGGTTTGCAGGAGTCACAATGGTTTAGTCACAATTTCGTTTGGTTCGCTTTTTTGTTTTTTCTTTTGAAAGCTTCAAAGCAGGGACGATGAGACGATGGGATCCGCGCCAGGACGAACTTGATATTTGCCACAAATTGGATAGGGGCTGGTCTGCATTGCAGGCTCTTGGGGTCTGACTTGATGGGTACCTTGAAGCCAAAGTTTGCCAATGAAGGGATGATTTTTTGATGTTTTTTGTGCGCCCAGCGCTTCTAGTCTAACCTTCACGGCTTAAAAAGGAAAACTTGTTGTTTTGTGGAGAGGACACAGCTCCCGCAGTTCCTGCGCCACCGAACCCCTACGACTTCCAAAAGCCTTTGAAAGGCCAGCAACCGATGCGCATACTGTTCTCTTTACCAGTATTTTTTTTCATGACCACGGTTCTGTCGTTGTGTAAATGTTTCCCAGGCAAACTGAATGGAGATGGAAAGGTGCTCAAGGAGAGTCTTGTTGGTGTCAAAGTGAAACTGCTAGTGTTTGATCAGTTAAGTGCAGATCGCAGATGATGTCTCTTTGTGAGTGTAGGAATTGCTATTGAGCAGTGATTGAGTTTCATTTTCTAGTCAATGATGCACTGACGTTAATATACATGCGTGTTTGAAACTGGCAGGATGGGCAATCCTCCCGAACTCCCAACACTCACGTGCCAAAGTCTGCAAGATAATCAAACAGAACTTCAAGTGTTTTATGCTTTGTGTTTTATGCTTTGTGTTTTTTAAAAGTGTTTTACATACTTGTATTTTTGTGTAACTTCTGTATGTTACTTATGTAACTATATGACTATATGTATGTTTTTACAATTTTACAGAGCCGTTGAACAGAGACAACTTCCATCAACTTCCCATTTCCCAGGTGCAGTTCCCTCGCCTTGTGGAGCTGAGATGCAAGGCAGAAGTTGTGCATGAAATAATGAAATCATGAAATGATATTTTAGATGTTTAGATGTTTAGATGTTTAAGACTCAAGACATGTGCATGAAATGATCATTTAGATTTTAGATGGGTTTAGATATTTAGATATTTCGTAAGCATTTTTACAAAGGGAACAATTTGCGAGTGACAGAAAGAGAAAGGGAGCACATGCTTCGCACAATGGCCCAGGTCTCTAGATTGAATAGGTTTCATAATTTGCTTCTGAATGAACGCACCAGGCGGTTGACCGTTCTCAACGCCCGGTCCCAGAATATGGCGCGCTGGTGTGCCTTCTCCAGGTTGGACTGCGTGGCTGAAAGCGGGAGCGGCTCTGGAATTATATATGTTACATTTGTTACATGTTCATCATGTTTTTTTTCAAATTGCAGGTAAGCGACATAGGTTCAGACAAACGTGTACAGGATGCTTGAAATTGTACAGCATACATGCAGTGCATATTATTTGCATTATATGATATTATCCCTGCAAAAAGATTCCAAAAATACGCGCACAGACAGTATATGGGCATTCACAGTTGAATTATCAAGCCCCAGGCGCAGATGGTCCTGGGCCACAGCTGGACATCAGATGCGTCAGTGACCTCCATTGTGCTTCATCTTGTACAATGGTGCGCCCCTGAAATCTGAGTGTCTCTCGCAAGATCCATGCGCAAGAAATATCATGTTTTTCTGACGTTTCGGAAAGCCATGACTGTTCCAATTCCTGGATTGAATCAATTCATGCTCACACCAATACAGTTGCCAGAGTGATGCCAGAGTCAAGATGGAAACAAGCCTTGCGGACGGAAGTGTCCCAGGTTCTTACCCTACATAGTTCTCCTTGGAGTTTTGCTTGTAGTTGCCCTCGCCACGCTGGACCCTTCAGAGGCCGAAAGTGCTTATGTCGTCAGGCAAAACAAAGACTGCTGTGCAGTGATGACATGGCATGGATCAGCATGGAGCATGGCCAGGCCTTTCTGGTTTTTCTACCGTTGCCACTGCTTCTTCCACTGCAGCAACTACGCTGCAGAGCATGGAATCGCCAGCTCCTTGGCGCAGTCGACAAGGCTGCCGATGTGTTCTGAGAGAGAACACATGTTTATAACTATAAGTGAGTGGGAACCAAGCATATAAGACCAAGCTAAGTAGCACCAAACATCTGTCACTCCAGCCATAGGGCCATCGTCATATATGTACCATGAGTCAGCATGAGCATGCAGCTGGAACATGTGTTCACTAAGCACCCGCTCTAGCTGTTGGTTCAAGCCACCTGGTGGGACTGGTGTGGTCCAGCCAGGGGCAGGTTTGAGTGAGGTAGAGGATAACCTCAATAAACACCCCATCAGAGATGGCCGCTGCAGAAGGCAGCTCTCAGCTCATGGATGAGCTACGTGAGAGCTATCTTGCTGGTGGTGGAACAGATGAGGATTGGCGGGATTTGGTCAGCCGGCCAAACCTGCCTGACTGGACCTTGCAGTGGCCTGGCACTCACATGAGTGACTTCCCTGATAGGTTGACAGAGATGGCAAGGTACTACATGAAACCTCGTACTCTGGTGGAAGTCGAGGTCAAGGATGCCGAAGAGCAGCAGGTTCGAGGAACGGTCATCCTCCAGTTGAAGGAGGTGAAGAACCCGAAGACGCATTGCCGGGAAAGGTGCACTTCGTGGCCAGCGAGGAGGTGTCCTTTACTGATTGGGCAACCTTGCACTTTGATTTGCGCCATCAAGTCACCCGCTAAGAGCTATGGATACTTTCATGTGGGAAAGTTTCGGTTGCTACCGGTTTCACAGGCTCTTCGACTGAGTTATGGCAAGAACGAGGTTGTCTCAGTCTTCTCGGACCACTTGCGGGACATCATGAATGAGGCTATGATCAAGGGACCTGAGGCCGAGGCAGAAGAAGACCCCCCTGCATCCTGGGAGTGATCGGGAGGGGCATCAATGTATGGGAAGGAATCCTAGAAATACGATTTTTTGGTGGAGAAGTCTTGTAGACACCCAGGGAAACTAGTTTTGAGCAGATGACCTGAATCAGGTCCTCTCACCAGCATCCATTGAGATGCGAGTTGGTGACACTCTCGATGGCCCTGGATCTGCTCATGGAGCAGCAGAAGTTTACAGAGCTTGGTGATTTGCTCATGCAAAGAATGAAAGCGGTTGAAGTGTCATTGACCGAAGGTTGGAGCGTTGCCAACCACCAGGAGCTTATTCCTGGACCAAAGGCATCCCTCACCACGGACCAGGAACGGTCTTTCGCAGCCCGCCAGGCAGTCCAGAAAAAGAAGCTGCAAGAAGTGGTAGGGCACAAGAAGAAGACGGGCTAGGGGAAGGTGGCTTGGCTGGAGGTGACACCGCCCAAGAAACCAACACCCCCACGTCAGTCAGCGGTACGTGGGCGAGCTTTGCGCCAGCGCCCGCAACAATATGGCGCCAGTAACTCCTCCCAAGGCAGCTCCTGCAAGGCCAAAGACACCGAGCCCAGCACAGGGCAGGGGTTCCCGCACCAGAACACCACTGAGGAGTTTCATCAAAGTATGGAGGGGCAGGGAGCCCCAAAGAAGGCGAAGGGCCCAAGGAGAAGAAGAAAGAAGAGATGGAGGACAACAAGGACAATCAGAGGTTGCCAGACAAAGGAAAACAAAAAGGAAAAGGAAAGAAAGGATCCCACAAAAAAAAGGAAAAGGAGAAGGAAAAGGAAAGAGGAGGAACAAGGGCCAGCCTGGGAAGGCGAGGGAAGCATGGAGGAAAAGCCTGAGGGCTGGAGAAGGCTCCACCACTGGTAAACTCTAGCATGGTGCCTCGCTGAGAGGCTTGTTGCATTTGCCACTGAGCGGTAAGCGGAAGCTCACGCCACCACGATGGAGGGATGCTCTATGGCATTTTGCCACAGCAAAAAGCTGGAGCGATGCAAAAAAGATAGGGACTTCTGGTGCGAAGGCCCGAAACGTACAGTCGTGGCAACAATTGGGCGAGGCCTGGGATGGCCTGATCTAGGTACAGAAGTTGGATTGGCCCGGAACCCTTTCGAAAAAGAAGTGCTTGCGCGGTTGGGTCGTGACGCGCCAAGTTGCTTGCAAGTGGTCAACCAATTTTGCCAATGTTGCCAATGTCAATAAGAGCTGAACTTGCTCTGGTTCAAAATTGGCAGGGGTGGCCACATGTCTCAACCCATGGCGCAGCAAAGGCAGCAATGTCAGAAACCCTGAAGCTGTAGAATTGAATTTTTTAGAGCTTTTATGCACGGTCCACAATTTTCAATAATCACGCAAATTGTCCCAAGCCAGTAAAGATTCCACGAGTTTGCAAACTGCAACGCTGATTGGCCGCGAGGATAGCAGCCCATGCATCCAATCATGTATGATCATCTTGGGTGGCATCAAGATCGACCTCAAATCCTCACACAGGAGCAAGCTCTCTGTGCTGAAGGCAATCCCTGAGCTCCCACCTTCTAAGGTTCGCAGGTCCACATTCCCCCTTCCTATTTTTCATTCTTTGCCAGCTTGCAAAAATTTCTTCATCGCTGGCAAGTTGGAGGCGCTGGAATCAAAACATTGTTTCAGAAAATGGTAGAATTTACCACCGCCCCTTTTTGCATGCACCCACCTCCAAAGGTTCACAAATTGCACCACTTGCTCACCGCGTGACACTGTAGGAAGTCTCATTGCTTTGCTTGAGGTCAGCTCTGGCAGCCCCCCTTCTTTAAGGTAAAGCCAAGGTCTGCTCTAAGGAGCTTTTGCCTGTGAGAGGGATACTGTGCCTCAAGGCTGCCAGCTTCTGAAGCTTTGCTGGCCTGTCTGCCATGGCAAAGCACAATTCGAGGGGAACACTGGGAAGGAGTCTTTGCTAAACGTTTGTGCCTGAACACCAAACACCATACAAAAGGAAAAGGGAGCATGGTCCGTAGCAAGGGGACAAACCTACAACTAGACTAGCTGAGAGTAGAGTAGCTAGATTTGGTGAGCGGTGTGTAGCTAGCTAGAGTAGGATAGCATTGCTAGAGTAGCGTTGCTGGAGTAGCTGAGAGTACAGCAGCTAGAGTAGCTAAGAGCAGAGATTATCCACACAGCTGAGACCAAAATTGGCTTGTGTAGCGTAGAGGAGCTAATGTAGCTGAGAGTAGTGTAGCTAGAGTAGCGTAGAGGAGCTAGAATAGGTAGTGAGTAGCTGAGAGTAGAGTAGCTAGAGCAGAGTAGCTGGAGTAGCTGAAAGCGAGAGTAGATTAGCTAGAGAAGTTGCGTGTAGCTGAGAGAGTAGCTGAGAGTAGCTGCGGTGCAGATTTCACGTTGCTTCCGTTTCTGCATTCGAGGTCGTGGATTGTGTCTTGTTTATTTAGTGAACCAACTTGACTATGTTAACCCCTTTAGGAAGAACCGGTTCTTCTAAGTAGAGTCTTTTCGAATTACAGGACAAATGACGGGTCCTCCGAACACTCCTTATACATCCTCAACATAACTTTTTCATGGCCAAGGTCTGCATAACTAGTCAGGATTGCTTGACTAAAACATGTTGGCCGGCGTCTTTTCATCCAGCAGGGCAACTAGTATTCCTTTAAGGTCTTGTTTGTCAACTTGGGTATCACGTTCTTAGACCTTTCCACCATGCCAACATGATAGCCTTCCAATCTCGAACAATTTCATGCAGCAGGCGGGCCCTGGATATCATTGGGACTGTGTCCAACGAAGCTACCAGTGATATGGGATTCTGGATCTGATCAATCCAGCGCGTGGCGACATTCATGGTGATGAAACTGGGTTTGGTTTTCCCTTCGGTTCGTGTTGTCAAGCTGTTGCCGCTGTTGCTTCCTCTTATACGGAATTTACAAACCATATTATGGCGCCATTTGTGCTTAAATGTTGAATCCAACTGTGACCTCACCAACTTTGAACTGATTGTCAAACAGGCTGCCTTCGCTGATGCGTTTGACCAGTTGAGGGCCCCCCTTGGTTGGGGCGAGGATGGTTCGGACACCTTGAAGCCTTGAATACTTTTGTTTTTTTCGAAAAGGGCGGAAAGATGGCCAACCACTTGGTGCGTCAACGATTGCCACGATGCCAGTCCAAGGTCAGGTCTTCTCGGCCAATCTTAATGCGGCGATGCAGGTGGTCTGTTCAGACGTTGGCCCGGAGGTATTGAAGTATTGGCTGAAATTCTGAGGTAGCACAGGAACAAGGTCAATTTGTTGATCTAGGGGATCTTTTCTGTTACAATTTGGCGTGTGGCGTTGTTGTAGGCTTTGAACTTACCTGCTGGAGAGTTGTTGACGTCCATGCAAAGCTGGGAACTCAAAGGTCAGTGAAGACACGCATTCCACCTCTCTGATGAAGCCGCACATCCATTCGCAGATCGGTGTTTTGAAGCATTAAACTCAGGTCGATTTCATTGGAAACTTTATCTCCTGCACTGCTTCCAAATTTTGATGTGTACACAAAAAACTTGAAGATCGCAGGTTTGACGGTTTGCTGTGAAATGAGGCAGTTTATTGTTTTTTTGTATTTACGATGGAAGGTTTTGTTGAATATGGTCCATAATGGTTCTTTTCTGACCTCTTGCCCTCTGGCCAGTTGTACTTTGGTGATGGTGCTGCCGGGAGTGCTGTTCATAGTCAAGAACGATGGCCAGAACCTGCAAGCTGCAGAGGTTTGACTGGGAGGTTTACAGCTTTGGAAAGGAATTGAATCACTGACAGTACGGCGGACAGGAAGTCACTATGGTGAGCCATATGAAGGAGACAACTGTTGTATAGTTAGTATTTTTTTCTGATTGAGGAACAGATTCGCTGTGTGAATTCAAAGTTGTAAAACAGGTTCGCTGTTTTGCCGATTTTGCACCTTCCTGGTGTTTGCTGCTTGCTGAGTTGAAAGCATATCAGATGTTCCATGCAATGCTGTATAAGCAGAAAACTCCTCACAATTCTGCAGGCGTCAGCGCTTTTGCTTTGCGTTTTTGCCTTGCTTATGGCCTGTGCACCTGGCAAGGAGCATGTTTGAGCATCCAGATCATACCCACTTGACGTAGAAAGACTTGTGGACATTTGCCTTGACTGTTGTTGGAAGAAGAGCAAGTCCCCTTTGTTCCTACATTGCAATTTTTCAAGGCTGCATCAGATATGACTTGATTTCTGCCAGGAGATGCGTAGGTCTGAGTTAGTGGATCAACGCTTGGAGGCTTGAGGGCCATTTGGCCATTTGGATAAACATGACAGACATAGACGTAGAAGACGTAGAAGGCGACAGATGCGTCTTGCCTGATATACAGGCGCTGGAAGCTGCCTTCAATGCGCTGCTGGATACCTTACGTCCATTGCTGGGACCAGCTGCACCACCTGTGCATGGCAAGGCCACCGTGGAATGGCAAGGCTACTGGAAGCCGAGTTCAGTTATTTTTGGCCTCGAAGGCGTTGCAAAGCTCTGGAGAACGTTTTTCCGTGGGAAACTAAGCTAATTCCGAGCGATGCAACGAGTCAAAACAAGTCTTGATACGCCAAAAGTTGGGAAAAAAAAGACCAGATTTGCTCCGAAAAACGTTGGAAAAAGTGAGACAACGAGGTGAGGATGGTCACATCAGAGAGATTCACCTTACGCGGGACTTTGACAATTTCCCAGGCAGCCTCCGGAGTGTTGGCATTCTTCAACTTGTCCTTCTGCAGTTGCACTAAGCCACGCAGTTGCAAGCCTTTCAGCAGTTTCACTTGTCAACTTGTCAACTTGTCCTTGTCCCGGGGTTGATGGAAACTTCATGTCCATGTGGATATGGGAGGAGTGCAGTCTACAAATCAGCTGCCCCTTGGCTTCCTTCAATCTCGTTGCCAGTGGACTTGAAGGCAACGCCGTGCTATCCAACTTGTAGCCTGAGCATCAAACCAAGGTGAAGGCAAATTCAGGAAAAGTAAAAATCAAAACAATTCAAGGTGAAAAAATTGTCAAACGTGTTGTTTGCCTTCACTCAACACCGGGAGTAAACAACACGTTCACTGCACTCGTTGGACTAGGTGCAGTGCCGACGGAGTTGGGGCGCTGTGCAGCTGGCGAGGTGGATTCCATGACATTGTCACCTCCACGTCCACAGGCGGTGAGTTGTGAATGACTTGAAGCTACAACTCACAGTTGTTCAAACTAATGAAATATTGAAACACATGCGCAAAGCATTGACACAGAAGATGTGTTTTGCAAACATTGGTATTGCCATTGCTTTTGCATTTGGCCAGAAGGCTTCGTTTGGCCAGGATGTGAAGTCCAGTTCAGTTTTTTGATACAATACTTTTAATTTGGATTCTCATTCTTTTCTAGGCTTCCCTGCAACTGATTCCAAGTCTTGATGTCAAAGGCGTTTCACGGTTCAAACTTGATTATCATCAAATTGAAATGGAGGAAGATACCATCTCAGTCCCTCACCTAGGTTGAATGGACCGAATTCACCCTGTGCTGGTGGTTTGCACAATCCTCCTTACTCTTGTCTCTGCTGTTTTGGTGCTTTGCCTTGTAGCTTCTTTCTTCGCAACTCGAAACAAACATGCCATTGTACAAGTCTCGGCTGTGGCGCCATTTGAATATCCAGTGCCGCCGCCAACGCACACTCCGCTACCACCACCTCCATTGCCACCACCTCCATTGCCACCACCTGCACCACCACCACCACAAGAATCTTCAGCTTCCAATCATATCTCTGTAGTATGTCCAAAGAACGCACAGGGTCTTGAACCGCCTTCTAGCCTCCCTTGCCAAAGGTCACAAATGAAGGCATCCAACTCGCCTGTGCTTCCGTGCTTCAACTTGCATGACTTTCGCCCAGAGAGACAACGCCAATGGAGCCCAGTGGTATTCTCGTGGAGGTACAGAGAGAGAGACAACGCCAGCTTTTGAGTCTGTGCAAGGCAGAGCCAGGCTGCCACGCCAAACCCAGAGGCAAGGTTTGGAACGGCTAATTCAACATCCTACGAATCCTACTCTACTTTGCATTCGTGGACCAGTGAACTCTGAATGTCCTCCGGATTTTCACGGGAGACTAAGTGTTCCACTACAGCCATTCTGTGCTCCAGTTTCATTTCAAGAGCCAACTCAACCACGGTTGCCACCATCGAGTGGCTCAAGTCTCGTCTTGACAGTGCAAAAGACCCCAAGTCATATTCGGCTCGCCCAGAGGTTTGGATTCGTTCCAAGGCAGGTCCACACAGAGAGACAGAGAAGATATACTCAGCCCGAAAGCTTTGCGAAGAACAGCATCTGAACAGCCGAGTTTGCATTTCACAACAATGTGTCCTCGTCCACCCTCCTTGCCGCCCGGAAAGCAGGCAGATGTCTTTGTGGAGATGCCAAGCACGCCGCAAGTGCCGTGTGGTGCTCCACTTCTACAGGCCTACAAACTACAACGCATCCAGCCAAGACAGCAATGTAACAGCACTCCACACCATCCCCGTCACCCACTCAGTTTTGCCCTGCCAAGCAGGGAAATGGCCAATCCTTCAGTGGTGCCACCTGTTCATTGTGACCAGTCTGCACAGATGGAAGTTGAGCCATTCAAAGGTTTTTGCATGGTGCAAAGGGCAGGGATTCAAAGGAAAAAGCTGCAGACACAGAGCCTAGAAGGTTTGCAAAAGCAAGGGGCTCTAGGATTGAGTCCGCCTTTCACTACTTCGCACTATCCAAGTCCAGTGGACTGTCCAGGGCAAGCCGCCTGTTTTCACTTCTCACCTCATGTTGTCTTGGTACCCAGGCCGCTTGTGTACCGTGCTCCACTTCAGCCAAGATCAGTGGTAGTTCAGGAACCAACTCGAGTTGAAAATATGTTCATCGAGATTCCAAGCACGTCAGTGGTAATGGTCCCGTGGGACTAGTGGTGAGCCAGAAGCAGACAGAAAAACCCATGAGGGCTGACAACTGACAACACCGACCGGCACCAGCAGATAGACACAGTGGCGAAGGATGAGGGAACCCACCGAGAATAGCAGACAGAGAAACCTGAAGGTGCTGACCCCGCCGTGGAAGAAAATACCGCGTATCATTCAGTGCTTCGGCACTTGCCATTGGAAACCGATCGTCTTCTACATGAGAGAACCACGGTACGGTGCTTAGAAGATGGTGGTCTTGAAGTACATTGTGGTGATTGGAGGACTTCATGACGCTTTGAAGGCAAAACCTGGCGAGGAACACCTGCATTCGTGTATCCCAACCAGATCTTGGGACTACGACCGATGGAGATGAACACGCTGAGGATGACGATGACAGCTACGAGCTTATCGCTTCTTAAAGGTGGGGCCTTGAGCTGCTCAAGTTCAAGGTTTTTGGAGGTTTCCAACCCCAAAAAGGGGAGTGCGAGTCATGTGATTGGACAGCACAAATCAAGAAGTATACCATTTAGAGTTTGTACAGTTTGTGGAAAGACCACTTTGCAGGGTGACCCTTGCATACCGGAAGGCCCTTTTATGAATCAAACGTAGCATGTTCTTCCTGCCGTAAAGCAGATTCTATTCTGTGCCTTGTTGATTGCCAATCCTTGCGTTGCAGGACAAGTCACCCTCACCTTCTCATATTTGACCTCGACTTTGACATGTCAATTGTGGAAGGGGCAGGATTCAGAGAAGGGTGAATATGCTCTTTTCTGGAAAAAATTGCAAGATCAGCAAGGAAAATGGGGGGTCCTTCCGGAGAGCGAGAGAGGCTTGGAGGTGAAAGTTCCAAAGTCACGTCAGCCAACACCTGGACCCGGCCATTACAATCCTGAACACCCTGCAGTTCGTGGGAGGATCCCTGGTCGTGTACTGGACATCCCAAACTCCGAAGAGACCTTGATATTCGGCTCTGATGATGTGCAAATCTCATGTGCCGTTGCATTGAGGATCGATCTGTGAGTCAAGGAGGACTAGACTCAACATTCAAAAATGCAATGCCAAGTATTTTTGCAAGTGTAATAATGAGTGGCAGAGCCTCAAGGGATTTGGCTGTCGTTTGTATAATTTTGTATCGAGATCAAAGAGGAGCCTGAAGGGCCGATATCTCAATTTTTTCCCCCTGACGCCCAAAGTGGAACTTCTGGTGCATCACTGCAAGTCTAAATCGTTGACCTGCCAAATGGGCAATCCAGGAACACAAAGAGAGCGAGTACGTTGCCAATGTTTCACCTGATTTAAAGTCCGGCTTGGATTTGGTGTGAAACGGCTTACTTGGCAGCAGATTTGATAACATCGATGCACATGTTGCCATAGAAAAATTTTGGACGTGCAAATACCTTGTTGCAGGGCATTTGGGCGACGACGTTGGGCATGCGCTTCACCCGGCAGATACTCGGTAGCAGTTTCGTGTCCTTCCACAGCCACGGCCAAGTTGAAATGAAGCACAGGTCCCCGGAACGCACTCGAAGGGATGACGACCTTGCGAGTGTCAGAGCCTCAGAGCCTTGATATTTTAAATTTGCCATGAGGTCTCGATACAGCAGTGAATTTCAGCACATGGTCTCGCGTGTGTTGTGTTTGGAAAGGTATCTACTGCGAGTACTTTGACACGTGGAAAGAATCAGGTTGATGAGGCGCGAGATGTGTAGCCCACTGATGGCCTGGAGATGTTTCTTTGTCAGCTTTCAGGCCTCTCTTCACTTGGCCTTGGCTATGGTTACCGCATTAAACAGGCGCCAGGCGGAGCCTTTGGAGGCCTGGGTGTGTTTTTCGATTCGCTTGCGAATTGCTCCCAATACAGGACACATTAACATTGATGCATTTCATTTTGCTGCCTTCACCTTCCATCGTTTTGTCTACACAAACTTGCGAGATGATTTTTCGCTGTAGAAGCCGTGGTTCCATTGCCAAGCTGTAGAAACCAGGTCTTCTTCGCCAAGACTTTGATGGCACCTCCCAAGGTCCAGCAAGCCTTCAATCGCAGGGTCAGCATCGAGAATCGACACCGTGATCTTTTTCAATTTTAAACACCAGGCTGCCTACGATGAACCTGCAATCGTCCTTTCTCTTGCAGAGGACATTGCGAAGCACTAAAGCACTGCAAATGCCTCAAGCTGGTGTCACTGTTGTAGCCAGAGTGTGAATTGCCTGTAGACAGAGGACCAGCTGACTTGCCAAGCAGGTTTCGGGGCATTTGGTCCTGCCGAGGCCTTAGTGATGAATCCTGTAGTTCCATATCATCAAGGTGCCTAAGATAGCTGCACTTCTGACGTCACTGTCTTTTTCGATCCGTCATGACTTCAAGAGAGACAGGGTTGGGATAGCTGCACCAAGGAGATGTCTAGTCAGGGCAGGGGTCCTGGCCTCATTATGTTGCTATTTTTTGCTAGATGACCCGACGCGGTGAAAAAGCTTCAGAGATTTGAGTTGTTGGAAAACTGGAGGCTGCTTTAGACAGCGAACTGTCACCAAGGACAACTGCCTTCGACATTTGTCCAACTTGTTTGAAAGAGCTGAGTTGTGCACAGGAGTGCTTTGGAGTTGTACGTGATCCAAGCGAGATGCGGAATCTTTGTGAGGACTGCTTTTCATGATGCGAAAATTTCGATGTTTTCACGGCCATGGCTCAGTGAGGAGGGCGGTTCAAGCTCTGCGAACGTTGGCTTCCAAGCCATCAAACCCATAATGGATTTTTTGCTTCTTAGATTTTTTTAGGGGAAATTTCTGAAACATTTTTGCTACGCTCGACATTTCCCTCCGGCCCAGTTGAACAGCGGTGAGTCACCCTGTAGCTATGCGGCATCTCAGGGCAGCGACAGCGAGGCGGCCATATATTATTTTGGTTAGTCTTTGTTACTTCAGTTTGTTGGACAGCAAAGAATCTGTCAGTGGGACACAAAAAGTTAAGGGCAATCATTTAGTTGTAGTCACTGGTCTAGAATGTTGCAGATTCATTGGATCTCGTTTGTGTGTGTGTCAGTTCCTTCGCAAATCCAATTTCGTTGTTGTCTTCTTGTGTTCGAACATAGCAATGCTAAATCATCTGAAAGTCTTGACAGGATGAAGGCAACGCAGGCCCTCTCCTCAGATGTCCTTTATATACGTTCGGAGTAGGATCAAACAAATTGTTCTGCGCATTTGAAAACATTAAAGAACAGGAGCAGAAGGCAAGCTGGCAGGCAGGAAAGCAGGCAGGAAGGTTTGCAGGAAGGAAGGAAGGAAGGAAGCACCAAAACACCGCCACCAAAACACGACCACCAAACCACCACCAGGAGTTCTTGACTATCTGAATATGCTGTATACACAGATATATTTTCATTTTGCTTGGGAAGCTTGCTGGAAAGCATGAATATGTCTGCAATGTTCACTTGAGCAAAATGTCTCCATTTTGGCTCAAGTGAAACTGAGATCATCGCGATCAAAAGAAAACTGTGCCTCACGCATTCTATCTCTCATCCCTTTTTGAGCCATGTCTGGATTCACTCCAATTGAGTTCACAAAGGCTGCCACCAAGGAAGGAGGCAGGATTCCAACCAATGAAGAGAAGGATGCAGATGCCCTGCAACAGGTTGCGGCTGCTTTTGGTTCTACACCGGAGATGAAGGTTGATTCTGCCGACCCTGGTCCCCAGCTTATAGCGGGCGAAGCCAGTGGTTCTGGTCTGATGAAGCCGGAGTCAATGGCTGCGGACTTGGAGGCTTCCTTTAACCCTTCGGCAGCGGCGGGTGCAATCAATGCGGTGATTGTTCCCCCTACCTCGGCTGCGGGCCTTGAGGATGGGGTAGAGCATATGGAGGTCGACAAGAAGTCCGACGATGAATGGCTGATTGCTGACCCAGTGCCCCTCACTGAGACTGAGATGGTGGGG
>DF244103.1:37929-55230 GCA_000507305.1 Breviolum minutum Mf 1.05b.01 | reverse complement strand
AATTTGACATGTTTGGATCAATGCCATTGTGTTTGTTCCCACGGCAAAAGCTCCTCCCAAAGCTGGCGCAAAAGAACTGTCATACAACAACCTGAATTTAGCCTATAGCGGACAGCATCCTTGTTTCGGACCAAACTGATTTTTTCAGTTTTGCCACAGATGGAGATGAATATGGTGTGCCTAGAAAAGCTCTCCCATGGAAAGAGGCAAAGGTAGACACTGGACACGAGTGTTTTTTTGTGGTTGCGCAAGCAAGGGCCAAGATTCTCCCAGGGCTAGCCCAAGGCATTTTTCAAATGAAAGAATCTATTGTCGGGATGAATGGGAGATGAGGTCAAGTTGTCGAGGAGAGAGCCTGTTGCCATT
The DNA here is from genome assembly GCA_000507305.1 of Breviolum minutum Mf 1.05b.01. Taxonomy (NCBI): domain Eukaryota; class Dinophyceae; order Suessiales; family Symbiodiniaceae; genus Breviolum; species Breviolum minutum. The sequence continues at coordinate 54,864 of DF244103.1, read as the reverse complement.
CCGCACCTGGTGAGACATGAAAGGGGACCCTAGACAACTGGCAGTGTGGCGCTTAGCTGTCAACAATTTTCGCATGAGTACAGTGAAGTGTTCTTATTTGCACCAACCAATTATTCATCCGCGTCATCATGCCATCATGGCTTAGAAACATTTCGACCTTTTTTAGTCAAAGTCACCGCAGCAGCTCAGTCTGACTTTGGACTCGTTCAATCGCTGCTCAACTGGATTTGTCTTGGTGTGCAAAGGAATAGGCTCTGTCACATAGAAGTGAAGGTCCAGTGCAACTGATGCAACCCAATTTCCACTCTAACCAATTGAGCAGACACGTAACATGACACTAGGAAGCTGGCAACATGGGGTGTGGGCATTGGGACTGTTCTACTGGTTACAGTTGTGGATGTGCGAGGTTCCACCATTGTCAATATTGTCAGCTATTTCAATGGTGTAGAGTGCTGTAGTGCATCCTGACACCACCTGGATGCATTGGTATCGAGTTGTCCAGACCGCCATTGGAGAGGAATTACATCACTACATGTCACAAAATAATGCCGGTTTCTGAATGTTGTGGTTGATAGCTCGTCTGGGTGATGCTATGCGATGCCTTCAACCTCCTGCAGTTTTCTGCATATTCGAAGCTGACGCAGGCCAAGTGCGAAGTCTAACAAGTCCAAGATTTCAGGCATCTCGGAGCAGGAATTGACTTGAGCAGATTGTGCATGCAGCCGCTCTCGAAACTCCCCAGTCTCAAATAGGCTATAGTTATCAAGAACAAAGCGCATAATCTCACGCAGTACGCATTCAAGGACTCAAACTTGTTTCCATAGCACCGTTTTATGTTGAGCATCTCACATAGCTCGCACTTCATTTGCTTGTTTGCAAATGAGGTGGGAGTTGGTTCAAGCATGACTAGATCTTTCAAAAGAAACATGTGAAGAGCAGGAAGTGGAGATGGACATCATATGGAATGAAGAGAATTTCATGGAGGCTCGGCGGCCGCCACACACAGCGACCAGCTCTGAAGCCATTTATCTCAGCCCATGTCAGCCGGCAACAAAAGAGGCTGTTCAACCTCGACGCTTCAGAAAACTTGTGTGAGACCGACAATCCTTTCCATTTTTATAGGTTGCACTGCGTTTTGAATTTGGATGAATTTGGTTCAAGCACGACAAGATCTTTCAAAAGAAACATGTGAAGAGCAGGAAGTGGAGATGGACATCATATGGAATGAAGAGAATTTCATGGAGGCTCGGCGGCCGCCACACACAGCGACCAGCTCTGAAGCCATTTATCTCAGCCCATGTCAGCTTGCAGCAACAGTGCGGTTGCACCATTGATTTGGACAGCTCGGGAATCAGACAGAGGTGGGGTAGGCTGTTGAATCTCGACGCTTCAGTGAACTTCTGTGACACCGGCCTTTAATTCGGGATTTCATAGGTTTGCACTTGGGTACGATCGGATCGTGTAAGCGATGCTTTTCTTTGCCAATGAAGCCATGTGCCCTACTTGGGTTCTGCAGAGCGAAGTCGATTGGTTTCGATATCGGACCCGGGCTGCATTTGACACGCCCCAAAAACCCATCTATGTATCTGGAGAGTCTCCAGTGTGTAAAGCCCCTTGCTGCAATGGGTTGAAGTGCACGAGCAATTCAAACAAGCATCGAAACCATTTCTTCCCAGTGGAACTGAGGATGATAGTCCCACAGCTTCAATAATTGGTTCTGGCCTTTCAACCTCTCACCACCGTATAGACTGCTGTCGGTAAGTCATGGTAAGCCCGTTTCCAAGCTGGTCAGGATGAAGCATATCCGGCGCACACATGAGCAGTTTCCCTGTTTGATGGCAGCACCAGATGAAAGTATCGTGCATCGTGCAGTCATTCACCACTGCAGGACAAAAACATCTAAAAACAAGAGTAGCACCTTGATTTACCAACTCTGCTCGGTGTCTCCGCCTGTCAGTCATGAGCAACGTGTTCATGTTGAAATTGTACTGCAAGTTGCAGATGGAGTTGAACAATGTATCGCTTTGCTGTTTACCATTGTCTATTGCTCAGAGCCTCCCAAGCGATATTGGGATACAGTGTGCATAAAACCCTTGAGTCCTGGAGTGGCATCAAAACTTCTTGTAACACAAGCTACAGCTACAGCTTTACTAACTAACTTGCCGAAATGCTACTTGTGGCTTCAAGATTGCTGACCCGACTGTCGACCAAGAAATCCAACAGCACCTTGGAGAAGCGTTTGGAATTTGCCACCACAAGAGTTACAAGAGTGCCAGGGCCTGCTAGTGCAACTTGCCCTGTTGTTGGTTGCCTGCAATTAATTCACTTTTCTTCACTTATTTTCACTTAATTTCACTTGGCTGCGACTGGGAGTGAAGGATGGGAGCATGTATAGGCTTCATTCTCCGCCAGGAGGTGTTGTTGTGAGTCGGAGCATTAGTCTAAGATTTTAGGACTGGCAAAATTTAATCCTGCCAGGCGAGGGTCACAGGCAGCCTCTGGGCGTTGTGCCTGCATTGATGTGGTTTCTTTGCTCACGATGCCCCAGCTTACCGGAAATCCTCTTGATTGGTTTCTTTTGCAGTGTGCGGCGAGATGGCTTGTGCGGCGTGGAATCTCTTTTTTGCAAAGACAGGAAGCCCAGCTGTATCGCCTAGAGATTGTTGAGACCCGTTTTTCAAATTTCCCAAGAGGTTTCCTTCGAGTGTGCTATGCTCCTGATCGCAGGTGGGTTCTGTTCCCTCTTCAGTCACCGTCGTAGCATCCAATCACGCCATCCCTGGGAACTGCTCGCAGATTATTCGAAGACGAGTTTTGCAGTGACGAAACTTTTTTAGGCTTGCATTAATTTGGCAAGCTTCAGGTCAATGTCAATGTATATTGGAATATATCAGGAACATTGTATACTTATTTCTCGGGAACTTCCAAATCTGTTGGGAACCTTCAATATAGATCGCAGGATGTTCACGTCCCTAGACTTGGTGCTCTGCAAGATGAGGGCAAGTCAGCTATTTTCGAGATCTAGCCGTTCAGATGCGGGCAGGTGAGAAGGATGCTTCCCAAATTGTTTTTTGCCACATTTTGTTCAGATTCTTGAAAGGGCCTGAATATGTTGATGGACTTCTGAGTCCCGACCTTGCATGTTGTGGTTCCTTGGTCTTACTTGAGTTCAAAAGAGAGGTCTCATGCCCCAAATCGTTGCTGCCAACTTCATTGCCCAGGACCCGCTAGCCTTTGAAATTGTACTTGCATTTCCTTGACGAAAACTTCCAGTGTAAGACTTCAAAAGGGACATTAAGGCACTTAATGTATCTTGATGTTTCTTAATGCTAGATGGCCCTGTGAAAGCCTAAAGCGCAGGCTGCGAAAGATTTTGCTCTCTCCCTATCTTGCCAAGGTAAAATGACTCAGAATCCATCCGCCGATGTTGTCAGACCAAGCATGTACACCAAGAAAAGCCGGCCTTTTCGCCCCCGTTTTGTGAAATGTTGGTGGTGGTGATGGGAGTGAAGGCTTGAATATATACAGAATACATGCAACAGCATACAATTCATATCGTTTCCATTCATTTCCCCTCCTTCCATGCTTAAACTGAAGGGATTCCAGCAAGGCTTGTCTGAATACGTTGATGGTCTTTCCATCAAGCATTCGATGCAGCCACTCCTGGCTACGCTGACCTTCTCACCTTGAAAGGGGCTGTCAAATTCCGTACTTTCCTTTGCTCATGGCATCGCATCAGAGGATTTAGACCCAAATGCATGGAGACATCATGAAAGTGAAACAAATGTTCAAACAGAAGATGATCTTCAGGCAACCCACTGGATGCATTCCATGACAGCGCACACCCAAGGTATTCTGTGGAAAATGACTGAACCTAGAAGTCGGGGTTGGCTTTGCTGTTCCCTCGCCTGGAAGCCCGAAATCCCATGTTTTTTTGGTCATTATGGCTAAATCAAAAAAGCCCGTAACGGACCTAATCGAAGCTGCACTTTCAGGTTGACCCAACAAGTTATTCATGCATATATGGCCATATACGGGCAAATATGGCCATATATGGCCTTGGTTCCGAAGCCAAAGTCATAGCAAAGCCATAGTTTTTCAACGTTGAAAAAAAACATGAATGCATGCATGTCCACATCTGCCTGTACAAAATGCATCGCGGTAAAAACCAATAAAAATAGTCGAAGCCTTTTGACCAAAAAAACATGTTTTTTTGGTGTCCCAGGCAAGCAAATGCTCTCAACTTTCGTCAGCTCAAAACGGTGGAAACCCCTATCGCTTCGAAAGCAAGTCACGCAATGTTGTCCGCTACGACTGCAGCGTCCGATGTTTTTCCTCGCTCCTCAGAGCCATCTTTCAACGACTGGCAGTGACACGTTCCCAGGCACAAGCTCACGCCAACATTGGACATGTTTTTGATGCGGAAGATGAGCATTGACCCAAAACCAGATGCAATCAATGAACCTCAATGCAAGATTTGACGGACATAGCCATGGCTCTGTTGTGTCAATACCCGCAGTGCAACTTTTCCTGTCCAATGAGACTCCAGTTTTTGTGGAAAGCTGGTAGAGAAATATTGGTGCTGAAGGCATCCTTTCGAATCAGGCTAGTAATGGTTAAAGGAATCATTTGGAATCCACTTGCAACGAGAGCGCTTCGAATTCGCAAAAGCTAGAACAGGGAGCCCGTTTGGGACAGCTCTGCAGATACAAAAGGGAGCGAACAAAGACCAGACGCTCAAGTCGCTGGAGTTTGAGTCGCAAAGCTTGTATATGCTTGAAAGAACCCCTGAGGGAAATCAAGCGGCTCTTGGTGAAACGGGCAACCGTGCGTGTCAGCACTTGTGTGAGACACTCATGCATGTGCAAGGAGCCTTAAAACTCAGCATTTGAAGTGTCTGCGAAAACGTGCAGACCAGTTTCACATGGTCCAAGATATCGCGCTCATCTCTGCAAGATGCCGGAATGCAGCAGGCTGAACGCATGAAGTTGTCTTGGAGACAAGTGGTCTACACCAGACTGGCAGCTTTCAATTTGCGCGGTGCCGCTCTGCAATTTCCAGATGACCGATTGCTCGCTTGAAGATCTGGAAGTGAAGTCAAGATGAGCTCGCACAACCACTCTGGACCTTACAATAATTTGATGAATGTATCCTGCTAGAGGGTACGTTGTGTAAGGCTTTCAACTTGCAAACATCAGACACTTCATGATAGGTAGGCAGTTTGCGAATTTTTGCTAGTCAAGTTATGAACCCAAGTGAAGCCGACTTTGCAGTTGGAGGCATTGTCAACACTTTCTGAACTACCTCAAACATCCTGAAACTATGACACTGTAAGGGACCTAAATCAGGGCAGGATGAGGTGACAAATGGTGACAAGGTGACAGGCAAGTTGGATGTTGCAGAATTCAGAACCAGAAACCGCAGAAACCTTTGCAGTATGCTTTTGCAAAAGAGCCAAGCAAGTGAATCAAGTAACGACGCAGGTGTTTTTTCGAAAGCTTCGTCTGTAATCAAGCAAGAAAGATCTGAGTGCTTGGACAGGTGCTGGGACTGTCACTCTCCACCAGCTTTCCTTGTCCATCCGTCAGAAGTCTGAGTTTTCCAACATCAAATCACTACACCAGCTGCCCACTGAAAGCCATGGTTGCTCCACGTTGTTCCTAACCAGCTGGAGCATGGACAAGATTCCAGCTGTCCACCTGTTCTTTCTGATACACGGCCCTATTGGTCTAGAGAGCATGATGTGCAAGGTACTTTCAAGGCAAAGAGTCTTCATGAACCAACTACTTGGACTTCGTACCCTTGTGACATTGAGATCATCTCCAAGACAAGATGATCAGAACCTGAACTTGGTAAGCTCTTGCTTTGGGCATGCAGAGACGGCTCTAGTTTCCTCAACTTGCAGGGTAAGAGCATAGTCTTTTCAGCACGTGACTTGGCGGCCTTTGAAGCATTGCTTTGTTTAATTTCGCTTGATCTATGGTATTTGTGAACAAAAACTGGCACAAACGCACTTTTTTTGCTGCTCATTAATTACCATCAATCTGATACTCATACCATTCATGTGGCTTCATTTGGCGAGCAACCATTTGAAGAACATCTGAAGTGAAATAGAGATGATCAAGTGTCACTTGTATTGGATAGTAAGGTCTGAAAGTGAAACGAAACTGCCTCAGTGTGGGAGCAACTTCACAAGATCTTGGCTGCGTTGTGAAGTGAAGGGTGCCTTAGCTGGTTGATGAGGTAGATTTGTAAGAGCTGGCATTGAACATGAAAGTCTCTATGCAACAACAAATATGGACTGATTTTTGTTGCTCAAAGCAAATGATAGCTTTCTACTGGAAAACTTTGACTTTTCATGCTTTTGGGCAGATGTGCCTTTCCGAGGTTTTGTTCTACATGATGCTCAAGCTCGGTGGCCCATGGCACAAGTCTCAGCAGCTTACGCATCTTCAACCTGCTCACGCAGCTTGCGCCTTTCTTTGAGATCAACAGCACAGTCTTTTGAGCAAGCGACTTGGCGGCCTGTGAAGCATCGACTAATGACTAATTGAATCTTGCTTGGTTTATCGTACTTGTAAGCAGAAACAGAGATTTTGCTGATTGCCATCAGTTTCAGACCAATTGGAAACGGAGGACTTGAAGAACATCTGAAGTGAAATAGAGATGATCAAGTGTCACTTGTATTGGATAGTAAGGTCTGAAAGTGAAACGAAACTGCCTCAGATCGGGAGCAACTTCACAAGATCTTGGCTGCCTTGGCTGCCTTGTGAAGTGAAGGGTGCCTCAGCTGGTTGATGAGCATTGAAATGCATTGAATATATTAAAAGTCTCTATGCTAAACTGCCAAAAAAAAAGTTGACCGATGCGCCTTTCCAAGGCTTCGTGATGAAGCTCAAACATCAGCCTGCCAAGTACCGGAAGGGAAAAAAGTCGCTAGTTTGCTTGGAGTGTTGGCACGGGGTTTTTGTGTGTGGATGAGGGACTAAAACTTTTGGAACACATTTTTGATCTGCTAGTGCTCCATGTCCACTCATCAAGACCGGTGACAAGCTTGACAGTGAGAATTGAGTGATCTTTATTCATAAATCAAAGCAAGATGCTGTCCCTGCAGACTATTACGGAACATATAACGATCATTTGAACTTTTTAGCGATGCGAGATCCTAGACTCAGACCAGAAATGGCCTGATATTGTTGCATGTGTTTGCCACTGCCATATCAAGACAGGGACTGATATAATTCTGGTGAAAATCCTTTGCAAATATTCGGTGCGCTTAATTTCTTTTCATCTCATTTCATTCCATTTTGTGTCATTTGGATTCGTACCAATGATTCGTGTCATTGTGTCAGATCTCATCAATCAACGTATATCGAGTCAAAGCCTCTTACGTTTCTTTCTAACTTGCTTCCGTACTGAGTCACTGAGACGTCTTTTGGGTAGAGGATCCCCCCTTTTAGAATATGAAAAGGACATGTTTGCCGTTTGAAGTTTCATGAACGGCACTCTGGAGGAACAAAGTCCGCAGCATTGGAGATTTCTTGAGATTTTCAGAAATGTTGAAGTCTTCAAATTGTACCAAAGAATTCACTTCATCAGTTGAAGTGTTCTTGAAGTCTGCAAAGAATGGAACCCGCTGCTTGATTTGTTTCCTTATCTATGTGGTGCTTCCAAGACCTGGATGATCCAATTTCACTTGCGCATATTATGTTTCAACTGGGTTGAATCACCTATCAGTTAGTTGGCTTGGCACATGGTTTGGAATTCCAGGGAGACCCCCAGGAGTTTGACAACAATTTGAATTTGGTATGACGATTTTCCAGGTCCGACCCACCAAGCTCAAAACAAGAATCAATCAGGTGAAAGTCTCCCCAATTTTTCTGGGGCATCATTCTATCCATCTCTATAATTTCCATCTATCTCTATCTAACTCTTTCTGTATCTATTCCTGTTTGTCTGTCCATCTGTCTGTCTATCGATATATCTCCATCTATCCATCTATCCATCTATCTATTTGCTCGTATCTATCTATCTATCTATCTATCTTTCTATCTATCTATCTATCTATCTTTCTATCTATCTATCTATCTATCTATCTATCTATCTGCTCGTATCTATCTTTCTGCTCGTATCTATCTATCTATCTATCTATCTATCTATCTATCTATCTATCTATCTGCTCGTATCTATCTATCTATCTATCTATCTTTCTATCTTTCTATCTTTCTATCTTTCTATCTTTCTATCTTTCTATCTTTCTATCTTTCTATCTATCTATCTATCTATCCTTGTTTCTTTCTATCTGTCTTTCTATCTATCTATCTATCTATCAATCCATCCATCCATCCATCCCTCCCTCCCTCCCTCCATCCATCCATCCATCCATCCATCATCTCTCCATCTCTCCATCTATCCGTCTATCCATCTATCCATCTGAACATCTGTCCATCTGTCAGTCCGTGTGTCCATCTATCCATCAATCCATCTTTCCATCCTATTAAACTACAATTAGTTGTGATACCTGGTGTACATACAAGCAAGTAAATATACAATCCATATCTCCGCGGGGCCCTTGGGTCAAGACTGACAATTGCCAGAGGACAAAACAGTTCAACTGAGTTTACAATACATTGTGCGCAATTGACTTTCGAACCTTACATGGTAGTGGAGCAAGCAATCTTGGTTCAATAATCCAGGTGAGCCACGAGCTACAATAAACAACACTGCGCACATACAACAGTACGAGCACTACTGGACAAGAGTAGTTAACAACAATCGAGATGGAGCGCAACAGACAACAGCACAAGCATGAGGTACAGCGGCACCAAACCTAGTCAAAAGGCACCGTTACACAATGCAACCACCAACATTCACACGAGAATATGGTACCTTCGAAGAATGGAAGTGCAAATTCCAAGCCTACATAGGACTAATGGATCATCAACTGCCACAGATACTGGAAAACTCAGAAAATGCAGCATCAACAACTAGAGAAGCAGATCTCGTAGTAGCAGCAGAAAACCAAGAAGAAGCAAACACAAGGGTACAACTTTCCACAGACTTGCCGTACATCCTAGTCAACATTTGCTCAGGAGCGGCAGCAACAATTTGAAGACAACACGGAACAAACAACGGCTTAGAAATCTACAGACAACTCTGTACCCAGGAAGCCCAATAGTTCTTAAATAAGCTATGCTTATTTAAGAACTATAGCCTTAAATAAGAACTATAGGTTTAAGTACTATTGGCTATTGGGGTACCTTTTTGTCTATGTTTTGTTTTCAAGAGTCTTTTCAATAGCATTTTCCTGATTTTTGAAGGACTTTTTATTGACTTTTTTTTTACCTTTTGATTAAAAAACATTTTTAGAATTTTGCAATTCTGTTCAATCTATCTTACAGGAGTTTTCATCTCTGACCGGAGTCTTTAGTCTCCTTGACAAGAAACTTTAACCCCTTGACAAACCTAGTAACCTCTATAATAACTTTCCCCCTTGACAGGAATTTGGAATTCTTTGGGAGGAGTCTTTGACTCCCTCACAAACCAGAGCAATTTTTAAGTTCCTTGACAGGAGTCTTTAACTCTGACAACCCTGATTAACCCCTGCAAAAAGGTGGGTGGAACAAACAACAAATGCGCTCGTTTTTCTCACTCCTGGAGATTGTATCACCAAATTGGTTCAAAACTGTGGTAGTAGCGCATAATTGCCTTTGCCTCTGTGCACCACAGTGGCAACTGAAGCAAATGGCTGTCCAAGAGCCACCTAGCATCATTCAGCTTTGCCACAATAAATGAAACCAGTCTTGGGGCTAGGGATGTTCATCTCAAATTTTCCGACTCAAGGATTTGAGATGTTCATCTCGAATTTTCCTTCTTTCGGATTTGAGATGTTCATCTCAAATTTTCCTACTTAGGATTTGAGATGTTCACCTTTAATTTTGCTACTGAAGGATTTGAGATGTTCATCTCAAATTTTTCTACTTCGGGATTTGCGATGTTCATATCAAATCTTCCTACTTAAGGATTTGCGATGTTCATATCAAATCTTCCTACTCAAGGATTTGGGATGTTCATCTCAAATTTTCCTGCTCATGCTGCTCATCTCAAATTCCCTACCTAAGGATTTGAGATGTCCATCTCCAATTTTCCTCCTTAGGATTTGAGATGTTCATCTTGAATTTTCGTACTTAAGGATTTGAGATTTCATCTCAAATTTTCCTACTTCAGGATTTGAGATGTTCACATCAATTTTTCCGACGGAAAGATTTGAATTTCAGATCTCAAATTTTCCTGTTAAAAGATTTGAGATCAAGATCGTACATTGTACGACTGAAGGATTTTGGATATTCATGTCAAAATGTTCAACTGAAGGATTTGAGATTTCAAACTTCCTCCCACAAAAATTTCCTTTTTTTGGCCAAGACAAAATCAAATATTTTTCCCAAAACATGAAAAAATCGGGAAGCAAAGTTTCAAAGCTTGTTCATGCAAAAAAATCAAAAAATTCAGGGAGTAAAATTTGAAAATCTTACTCATGAAAATCTTGCATTTTTTTGAGAGATGTCCAGCCAAAAATGCGTGGAATAGATTTCCACCAAATCTTTGAAATTACCAAAAATGAATTTAGTTGAAATAATTCAATTCAATTCATTTTTGTTTGTTTCTGAATTATTGTTTTTTTCCACCCAGGAAAAAATGGTCATGAATCCATTGATATAGGAGAATCTTGTTTCTCCCGTGTGAGTATCTTTACTGACCAACTTGAATCATTTGTATTGGTAGGAGATTCTGGACCTCCTTGAATCTGTAAGAAAAAGGAGACTTTTAGTCTCCTTGAATCTGGAAGAAAAAGGAGATTTGTAATTTCCTTGGTAAAACACGGCAGCTCTTTTTATTTTTGCGCAGGCAGCTCGCAGGAATATCTGATCAGCCAAATCTTTCATTTGACTTACTCTCCATCTTTGGGAGACGAACCTTGGTCTCTCTTGTCATCTTTCTCTTCACTCTTCGCCCAAGTCACAGATTCATCTTTCACATCTTCATCATCTTTCTTCACTGTTTCATCTTCATCATCTTTCTTTTCTTTCTTCTCTTTCTCATCTTCATCATCTTTCTTTTCTTTCTTCTCTTTCTCACCTCCATCCTCAGTATCACTCAGTACCACCTCGCCTTCAGTGGGACCTGGCGCAGCATCTCCTGACACAGGGCATGACATGCCTTCATATGACTCCTTGCACACACTAGAGGGGTCGTATTTTTAGCTTAAACATCTTCAAATCAAAACAAATGTATAGTTTAAAGCCAAGCACTGTAAATTGTAGATCTCTCGGTAGCTAGCAACAAGTCATCCAATCTGCAGCTTTCTTCCAGGGATTGCATCCCATCAAGAAACAAAAGTTGTTGCGGTGCAGATGCAGCTGATGAACTGGGTGAACCTGCAAAGGGCTGTGAAATTATTTTCAAAGAATGGCCAGATGACACAGGAGATTTTACACCTCCTTTTTTTCCTTTGAAATTCCATTATGAATAAAAACAATTTTTTGGCAAAGGAGATTTTGCACCTCCTTTTTCCCGAAAGCGGCCGCGAAGGGTTCTTTCAAAAAAAAGCGTTGCCATTAAAGACTGTCATTAAGGATTGTCATCAAAGACTGCCCAAAGTTCTACTGAAGTGATGGCTGTCTTTAAAGATTGTCATCAAAGACCGCCCAAAGTTCTACTGAAGTGATGGCTGTCTTTAAAGATTGTCATCAAAGACTGCCCAAAGTTCTGCTGAAGAGATGACTGTCTTTAAAGATTGTCATCAAAGACTGCCCAGTTACTGACTGAAGAGATGACTGTCTTTAAAGATTGTCATCAAAGACTGCCCAAAGTTCTGCTGAAGAGATGGCTGTCTTTAAAGATTGTCATCAAAGACTGCCCAAAGTTCTGCTCTTCTGAAAAAGTCTTAAAATATATTCTTTTTCTGTCGGGGCGCAGGGATCGCACCTGTGGATTTGACAACCCTCTCGTCACTTTGTGCGTGTCGGACGTTCAAAACTGTGGTAAAACGCAACTTTTTCACATATCGGAGCAACCCTTACGTCACTTCGTGCGTGTCGGACGCTCAAAACTGTTGTAAAATGCGAAGTCTTGCACCTGCCCGAGCGCCCGTTTCGTCACTTCGCGCGTGTCGGATTCTCAAAACTGTGGTAAAATTAAATACAAATTTTTCACGTCGCCGAGCGACCCTTTCGTCACTTCGTGCGTGTCGGACGCGCAAAACTGTGGTATAAAGCGCAAATTCTTCGGCTGACCCTGGCAACCCTCTCGTCACTTCGTGTGTGTCGGATGCTCAAAACTGTGGTAAAATGAACGTTTTTGACCTGAACCGGACTACCGTGAAAAATGATCGTCAAATTGGACGTTTTTGACCGGACTGAACCCGACTGCGGTGGTAAACTCTGATAAAAAGGATGTGGTGGTGTTTTTGTGGTGGTGTTGTGGTGGTGTTTTCGTGGTGGTGTGGTGGTGTTTTCTGTGGTGACCCGACTACGGTGGAAAACTGTGGTAAAATGGATGTGGTGGTGTTTTTGTGGTGGTGCTCTGGTGGTGGTGTTTTTGTGGTGTGGTGGTGTTTTTGCGGCGGTGTTTTTGTGGTGTTGTGGTGGTGTGGTCGTTTTTTTGTGGTGTTGTGGTGGTGTTTTCGTGGTGGTGTCTTTAAAGATTGTCATCAAAGACTGCCCAAAGTTCCGCTGAAGTGATGGCTGTCTTTAAAGATTGTCATCACAGACTGCCCAAAGTTCTGCTGAATTGATTCCTGTCTTTTAAAGATTGTCTTCAAAGACTGCCCAAACTTCTGCTGAATTGATGCCTGTCCTTTAAAGATTGTCATCAAAGACTGCCCAAAGTGCCGCTGAAGTGATGGTTGTCTTGAAAGATTGTCATCAAAGACTGCCCAAAGTTCTGTTGAAGTGATGGCTGTTTGGTGGTGTTTTCTGTGGTGGTGTTTTTGGGGCGGTGTTTTGTGGTGGTGTTGTGGTGGTGAGGTTGTTTTCTTGTGGTGGTGTTTTTGCGGTGGTGGTTTGCGCGGTGGTGTTTTTGTGGTGCTGTGGTGTTGTTTTCTGCGGTGGTGTTTTGTGGCGGTGTGGGGTTTGGTGGTGTTTTGTGGTTGTGTTTTGTGGTGGTGTGGTGGTGTTTGCTGTGGTGGTGTGGTGGTGTTTGGTGTGGTGTTTGTGGTGTTTNCATCTTTGTGTAGCCATTTGTGTTTTTGGACGACACGTGCCAGGTCGATGTATCCTTGATTTCATCATCAACTATTGACAGTGAACATCTTGAGTCTGCACGTAGTTCTGAAAGGCAGCATCTTTGTGTAGCCATTTGTGTTTTTGGACGACACGTGCCAGGTCGATGTATCCTTGATTTCATCATCAACTATTGACAGTGAACATCTTGAGTCTGCACGTAGTTCTGAAAGGCAGCATCTTTGTGTAGCCATTTGTGTTTTTGGACGACAGGTGCCAGGTCGATGTATCCTTGATTTCATCATCAACTATTGACAGTGAACATCCTGAGTCTGCGCGTAACAATTTGTTAACAGGGTATCTGATTGTATGGGGTTGAGTTGTCCGTGTCTTGACCTTTGTGCGCTACATTAGATTTCAGATTGTGTATGATATTCAAGGCATTGTCAATGATTCTTCAAGGCATTTTCGATGTTATTTAGGTTTAGCCTTTCTTGTGGATTGTGTTTGTTTTGCTTGCCATGGCCTCTGCCATTGCGTCCTGGCTGGAACAATTGCGCTTGGATTTGCAGGCGCAAAGATCGAATCAACGGGCGCAATGACATGCGCAGTCCGTTGTGCGTGGCCCCGCCTAGAGCTGAACCTGGGGAGGCCTTTCGTTTTTTGTTGTTGTTGTTGTTGTTGTTTCCTCTCTGTGTTTCCTTTCCGTGTCTTGTCTTCGTGTTTTCTCTTTGTGTTTCCTCCCTGTGTTTTCTCTCTGTGTTTTCTCGCTGTGTTTTCTGAGTATCATTTGTTTGTGGTCAAGGCTTGCTGGCCAGCTGTTATTTACTAAGAGTTGCTGTTGGTTCACTGCATGTTTATTTTGTGGTCAACTAATTCAAATTCGTTGTTATATATAAGACATACACACGTCGCTGTGGTGGTGTGGTGGTGTTTTTGTGGTGCTGTGGTGGTGTGGTGGTGTTTTTGTGGTGGTGTTTTTGATTAGGATTGCTCATCATGACCGACCCTGGTTTTGTTCTGGCTTTCGTCATGTGGCATACGTACCAGCAGCCACACATGTTCGAACGGCAGATGCGATGATATTTAATTTGCCACAGGTATAGTGGTTGAGTTGTCCGTGACTCGTTGATATGATGGAAAGAAAAAATGGATTGTCATATCTTGGGCGCAAACATCATATTCACTTGCTAGTCCCCACACTGCCAGCCTTGTATGGTTGATGAAAAAATTCTCTGTTTGGAATTTTCATGGATCAAAGGTTTGCTAGAGACATGAAAAATTGATGGTGTCATAATCTACCTCCTTGGTGTTATCAAGTTGGCATCCTTCTTTTCTTCACGTACCACTACTTCACTTACTATATGACTAAGATAGCCCATCATGACCGACCCTGATGTGACTATTGTTTCTGACCTGCGCTGCCTACACCTTCCGCGGTTACTGGAGAACTATGATCCCACTGCTGCACCTCTTCCTACTTCGGATGGTGACTTGAAGCATCTTATCCGCATCACTTCGATTGAACGACTTCAAACTATGACCATTGATGACATTAAAAAAGAAATCCAGATGATCATGTGGGCCCACTATGACGTGGACGTTTGTCGCAAAGACTTTGTCCTACTACTCGATACCCTGGGAACTGCGGCCAACGATGAATCCACAAACCAACTTGTGAAAGTTGATCACTTTGATTCCGTGGCCACCGTACTTCGACAATGGGAAATGCCTTGTGGAACTGCGGCTGAGGGAGTGAGAATAAGATTTGATCCTTTCTGGAAAAACTATGTCCAGCTTACGTCCTGCACCTGGCGACCTTTTGCTCGTCCGTTGCGTCATCAGTGAAAAATAAAAGTTTGGCAGGGTGCGTGGCTGTGTGTCATCATCACTACGGTGAAAACCACCAAATAATCACAGTGTCTTGATTGAGTGTGTGTGTTCTGTGTATGTTTGTGTGTGTCTATGTGTGTGTTAGTGTGTTGGTGTGTTGGTGTGATGGGGTTGACTTTGGTCGCATTGCCGAGAACTTATGAAAAGAGTGTTGACAACTCTGGTGTAAAAAGATGTCTGGTATAAAAGTTCTCCTTACACTGCTCATATCCACACTCACATCAAGCATTTCCTTTATTCAACTGTCTTCATTCAACTGTCTTCAATGCTTTCGGGATATCCGGCGTCTAGTTTTCTTATCAGATTACATCATATGAAAAACATATATGTGGCAAAAAGGAGATTTTGCACCTCCTTGAGTATACTAGTGTTTCACCATCCCAACCTCTCAGCAGTGCCACTATTGCCAAAATGGCTCCTGGAGTGACAGCTGGAGGCGACGCTTTTGGTGCTGGTGCAGCTCGTATACCATCAGCAGCATTTGGTGCTGGAGGTGGTGGTACCACAACATCAACAGCATTTGGTGCTGGAGGCATTGGCTAACTCAGTGGGGCTTGGTTAATTGGGTGCTGCCTCCTTGGTCGATTGGTACGGTCTGCGTACCACGAATCCTTCATTCTGTGAAAATCACCACAAAACCAGGAGATATTGCACCTCCTTCATTCTTTGAAAATCACCCCAAAACCAGATAATATTTTGATGACAGCAGTCCTCTGTTTTTCTGCCAGCTCTGTTGCTGAGCCCTTTGCATATGGGCATTGGAGTTGGCGCCCGGCTGGCCACCCCATGCATATTGCGGCACGGACAATTGAAAACCACGTCGGTACACCAACACCTCAGGAGAGAACATGTGTTCTCTTATTTCCTTTTTTCTGCCACCCCAAAACCAGGAGATATTGCACCTCCTTCATTCTTTGAAAATCGCCCCAGAACCAGGAGATATTGCACCTCCTTCATTCTTTGAAAATCACCCCAAAACCCGGAGATAGTGCACCTCCTTCTGCATGAATTGAATCAAGACACTGAACAGCAAGGGTTTAAGCAAGCACCTTCACGCTAATGACTTTGTTCTTGGCATTTCACACACAACCTTAACCATGGATACTGTTCTGCCACAGTTGCAGAATCATTCCATGGTGCAGGTGTTGCACCAGCAGCTGGAGCCGGTGTTCCATCTTTTCCAGCAGCTGTCTTGCCACTTGGTGGTCCAGGGTGCAGGTGGTGGCGCTGGTGGCTGCGCTTGTGCCTGCTGCATCTGTGCCTGCTGAGGGTCTGAGTCCTTGTTTTGCAATTCCCATTGTCAGGGGGCCTCCAAATTGAAACTTCGATGCGGAAAAGCGCGTTTTTTCGTCAGGCTCTGAGGAGTTTCACAACAATTCGACCCCACCAAGCTCAAAACAAGAATCAATTAGGTGAACCCAATTTTTCTGGGATGATTCTATCCATCTCTATAATTTCCATCTATCCCTTTCTATCCCTATCTATCTCTTTCTATACCTCTTCCTGTCTGTCTGTCTATCTGTCTGTCTATTGATATATCTCCATTTATCTTTCTATCTTTCTTTCTATCTATCTAGCAATCTTTCTATCTAGCTATCTATCTAGCTATCTTTCTTTTAGCTATCTATCCACCTTTCCATCTATCCGTCTTAACAAAAGACAATTAGTGTGATGCCTGGTGTACGTACAAGTACATATACAATCCATATCTCCGCAGGGTTCTTGGGTCAAGACTGACACTTGCCAGAGGGACAAAACAGGTCAGCCGAGTTTACAATACGTTGTGCACAAGTGACTTTCGGATTTTACATGGTAGCGGCGA